>JARHVA010001710.1:2550000-2852500 GCA_037957365.1 Torreya grandis
TAACCCAAAATGTTAGAAAAATAAAACCTATTTTCCTTCTCAAAAATTCCCATAATGACCTAATTCCCTTTTAGGTTGAATGGTGCATGGAAATAAATCTACTACAACCTTCCACATTAAATGAAAATTGATTTTTCTATGTTTCAAAATCTTTTTTATTATAATTTCTTAGGTTTATATTCCCCATTTGACCCTAGAACACTAAAAAGGGTAGAAATTGAGTCCTAAAATCTTTACATATTCACATATAAAGACATGGTTTTAATAATCATCGTACACTCAAAATATTTATAATACATTAAAATAAGTCCATTGTAACTCACAACTTAGTAACCAAAGTTTATCCATATAATGGTTTCATATATATTCATATAGCCAATTTACATTAACATAATTAACCAATTATACTAATAATAATATCCATTCCATCGTAGTTATTCCACAAGGTAAATAATCAAATCAAATTCAATTCAAGCATGAAATATTAACCATATAACCAGCTAATGAAAATCAAACACTTGACACATTCATAAAATATCATCAAAATTTAATTCATCTCATCAAGTAAAAGTGTAAATGTGTGTGGGTTTATTTTCACTCTTTTTGTCCCTACTGTTGATATTTGTATCCTCCTCCCTTATGATACTCTCCCTATGTTCCACTCTATGAGGGTGGGATAATCCTACACACACCTTAGTCAAACAAAAAGGTAGTTCGTCTAAGCTTATAAAAAAATAATGAAGTTCTAAAAATATATGTAAATCAATAAATTATTTTAATACACATAAAAAATGTAAATGAAAGCATATCCATATTATATTCCAATACACATAAATATAATATATCCACATGCATGGGAATATCCTCTAATCATAACTGACCATGAAATAAAATAGTACAACTATTAAATATACAACATAAATGTCTAGATATATCATCAAAATCAAAAACTACTAATCATTAGTTTTGCTTCCCTTACTAATACTAATGCACTTTTTGAAGGGTGGAAAGAGATGTGACATATAAATCCAATGGGAAATGGAATAGTAAGCCTTTTCTTTTAAATGTGACTCTTTCTTCTTTGAAATCTAATAATCCATTAGAATCCACAAACCATTTCATGTTAAACAAAACTAGTATCTAGTATTATTCATATCAATTACCTTGAAATATGCCTTCTTCTTTATTACCATAAAATCAATTTCAACATTTTGTAAAGTCCCAGTTGGTGGGCATGGAGTACCATCAACCATGGCATTGTCATATGTTGATGCATGCAACTACATTTTCCCCCACATCTCTTATATTCTGTACAATAACAAATTTATATCTATTCCAAGGTCTACTAGTGTTTTATTTGTTTTTGACCATTTATTTTGACATTTATCAAAATGGAAGTATTTTTCCATTTATGATTTGTTCTAAATAAATTATTTGTATTTTTATTTTGATTTTATCCACTCTCTCCACTCAATGTTCTCTCTTTGCTTATTCTAATACTTATAAAATTGAATGAGTTTTTTTAATAATTCTTATTTCTTAATCATTTTCATTATTATTTTGATGTTTTGATCTTGTATTATAATCACATCATCTTAAACTAATCCGTATCTTATTTTTTTGTTATTATCTTCCAAATTTTATCTACAATCTATTCATGTTCATAAATATTAGGTTTTTCTCCTTTTGTATATATGTTTGATTCAATATTAAAATTAGTGGCCATTTATTTGTCATTATCATCCTCATCCCACTTCTAATGGTTATCGATACTCTCAGTTGTTGATCATTATTCATAATATGGAGATCCTTCTTATATAACCTCTCTTTTTGTTTTTTATTACTTAGTAATATTGTATCATTTTTTCCAACATGGTTAGTCTATGGGATGAAATTCCCTCTTCTTATATACTTTTCTCTTATTATTTCCTACTGTGAACTTCATTGCACCACCCTTTTATACTGTTCCATTTTTTCATTTTTATTAACTATTTATCCCCTTTCTAGGGGGAGATTATGCCAACTCTTGATTTTATATTCCATCAATGTTTATATAATTATGTCACTTTAGGACACAAGAATGAGTCATGCATTCCTCTTTTTTGGCATAATACACACTCTATCTAGGGTTCATCATAATTTATATCAATGTTCCTAATCTTTCCAAATTTATATCAAATTGGTGGGGGTTCTCTCCTAATTTTAAACTTGGTTATAATTCTATTTCTATCCTCTTACCCCTTAGTAATTTATCCTTCCATAATATCCTCCTCTATAGCCTCTATAGACACCTCTTATATACCCTCCTTTATTTTATTATATTATTGTGGTTAGGTATTTTGATATTGAAAATTTTTATTTTCAATAGATGTTTGATATTGTTGAACATGGTGTGATATAATAGCATTTTTCATTGGCATTTTTAGTCATGTCATTTATTATACTATTACCACTCTTATCTAATTGGTATCATGTACATCTGTGAGTGCATCTATAACATGGTAGTTTTGATTATATTGATTAAATTATCCATAATTAGTGTATTAATTTAAATTATTTTTAGTGCTACCACTTCCAACATGGGGCATAATTGTTGTTGATCTTAATCATATACTTAGAAAATTCTACAATAAATCATCTCATCGTATATAGTTTGCTAAATTGGTGGAGTCATTCCTATCGTTGGTTATGCTAATATTATTTCTTTTTCTCTCTTTGATAGATCATTATGAGGTTATTATGTCTTATAATTTCCTTCTATAAAATAATTTTTACACACAATAATTTCTCATGGTAGCGTATGCTTACTATGTCGTGATCCATAGTCATCCTCCTTCATCTATAACTCATCTTTTAATATTATTATTCCAAATCAAATTAAGATATTTCAAAATTATATTTTAGTGAGGTATTTTTATCTCATTTCCAAGACTAATATTTTAACCATGACATGATTTCTATGGTTTCTGCAAACATGTTAAAAATTTTGCCATCCATATTGGCTCAAAGGAATGGAATTAGTAAATATATAAAACAATATATTCTATATTTTTTGTTTAAAGTATATTTTAATTTCCATAATATGGATTTAAATTATTGATAATAATCTTTTAAATTTTCATTATCCTTTTGTATAAGCTCTCTGATTTTATTGACACTCTCTATTGGTATATCTAGATAGTGAATATCACCCTTAGAATATTTTTAGACATCAACCCATGTAGTGAAATGACTAGAGTAAGTATTCATGTATAATTTAAGTGTGTCATCCATTAATTCTCTAATTAAATCAAATAGCATCACCCTTTCATTAGTAATATTGTGACCCCTCTATTATGATTCTAACACAAACAAATTTTCTTCTACATCCTTTGTATATTTACCAAATAACTGTAACTTCATCTAATTTTTTTCCATTTTAATTTTCATGTGTCAATAAAGTATACCACTTCTAGGATTACTATTGTTTTCCTAACTACTTGATCTACTTGTTATTACAATACTTCAAAAATTATATTATTATTTATATTTTCATTGTCTAACCAAATTTTGGTCATGACCTTTATCACTTTTTAATTATACTTGGAAGTATATTATTCCTAACAGTTCCACTTGATTCCTTTCAAATTCCCTTATTTTCTCAATCTCTTCCTTATGGCTTCAGTACCAATTTGCTACTTATTTTCCAATAAATATATCCCTTTGTCTAAGGGATGGATGTACATGTATATTATGAATTAACATGGGTATGGTGATTGGTTAAAAGGGTTTATTTACTCTTGAGGCCTATTTAATTCATGGCTTTTGGGGGTTAAAATAGTAAAAATCTCTTCTTCAACATCTTTTATCTATAATTAAAATTCTTCTCTAATGTTTTCATTAACTAATCCTCATTCTATTAAGTTATATTCCTCATCATCTTTATGTTTTTTATTTAGTATGACTACTAATAATTATCTTAGAATGACCTTTCTCCTAAAGGTTAACATGTCTTTCCACATCTATTCATTATTCTACATTATATGTAAAGCTTTCCTCCTATATACTTACTTTAAGACTTCTTTCTATTGATAAATTTTCCTTCCTTGATTTGAATATATAACTAACATATCCTATCTTAATAATATTCTCATCAATTCTTCTTCCACTACTCCTTAGGCCTTTTCCACTATGCGATAAACTACGCATGACCAATTGGTCATCTACACCCAAGGTTTTGAATAGTTTGGGTGTTCCTAATAATACAATTAAATTTATTAATTCTTACAAATGTTGTTTATAATTTTTTTGGTGTGGTGTAAATAATTATTATATTTTATTTCTCTCATTATCTTTATCTTCTCCTTCAAGTGTTGTTAATAATAAATATTTTATTTGTGGTGGAGGGATAGTATTAAGATTTTTAATATTAGGGTTTCCACTAGTAGAGGCTAGATCTATTTTTTCTATCATATTATTTATTTATAACATTATTTCTCACATTTATTTCTTATATATTTATTTATTAATTTATGATTTAATTCTCTCATCCTCAATTTGATTCCTCATCTCTTCATTCACCATTTTCTCTTAACTATCTTTAGTTTATCCTCTTAATACAATTTTCTTCTCCTTAATTAACTTAATTTTGAATGATACTTACTTTACTAGACTTTACATCTTATTTAAAACCCCCAATTATTTTTACCAAACATCTCAAGTGGTCACATCTTTTGAGGATCTCCCTTCCTTCTACGTGTCATCCAATAGGTCCATATCTCATAAAGGAACTATTTAGCTTCTTTTACTATCCCTCAATCCATAAATAGTCTACGAATGAGAATCAATAATTTTTTCAATAAATGTTATCTTATTCCTTAAAAACATTTGGATTTACTAGTGTCAAATCTCATCCAACCCTGTATATCCAAAACTATGAAGAATGAGTTGAGGGTAATCTCAAATGAGTAATTAATAGCCTAAGTTATGTGTGTGTCAAGTTGTTAGAGAACCTAAAACTTTTATACATTCCATTGAATAGGTATTTTAATTTAAATATGGTAACATTTTGCATTCTTGGCTTTCCACAATATCCAAGGCCATGAATTTTTTAAAAAGGTAACCCATAATAATTCTTCCTATGGTCTAATAATGATGTCTTGACTTATTGTAACATTTTATGTATCCTTTTAACTTCAATTTGATTTTTTTTAGTGTTTCTTCCCATCATTATTCTATTTATGTTAATGCATGCTTCCAAAAATTCAAAGGATTCATCCCCTTGTATGTTAGTCAACTAAAGTCTATGTGGTGCCAACAAATGTTGTCATAAAATATAAAGGTATTGGCTATAGATATATTATGTTGATATAGGTTAAATTTAGTTAGACTAATGTAGCATAAGGGTTATTATTTATTATGATCTTTAATATTCATTGAAAAATAAGTAGTTCATATATTCATAGTAAATCACATAGTACATAGTACATAATAATTTCTAATCTAGCTTATCTTTACACACACACACACACATACAACATCAAATATAATGTTTAGATATCTATTTACACTATACTACATTATGTAATTACATAAGTTAATTTGCTCTATAACCTATTATAACTCTTCTGTGTATCTTTTCTCTTCTACGTTATCTCTACTCTATTACAACGTTGTGGTATAAATAATTAATAAAAAAATAAATCAAAAGTCATGTTAGTGTGAGACATGCCCTTTATCTAATCAAATAATCCTTCATTTCTATAAGTAATCATTTCTTACCATAGTTCCTAGTTGGTAAAATATTGTCTTTTATTGGCCTAGAGAAGTGTCATGGTATTATGATGAAAGAATAAACTATGTGATATTTATAGTTTGGTCCTTTGGATGATAGATAATCTTATCAATAAACACCATTTAGGTTTGATATCCTCTTTATATTATTGGTGATGTAGTGAAAAACTCAATCAATCAATAGGGATTGACCAAGGTTAGTGTAGCTCAACCCTTTCACCCAACATGGTTGTTTGATGTTGGACTAATTATGAAAAGCTATGGTTTTAAACATATAATTTCACCCATGTGATTTATAAGGTGGTGAAAGTAAAAAAAAAACATTTCATACATAGGTCCATCATTTGAAAAGAAAATAGGAGATAATTATTTGTAGGGTCAGTACTAACCACCATATGTTAGTATTAATTGTTGATAATAATCTAAATTAATGGAACCAACCAAGATAAAATATATGGAAAATAATAATAAACAGATCATTTTCATAGTCCCAATATTTAATTTTTATATTAACAAAACTAGAAATGGTGAAAAAAACAAGATAAGAGCCTTATTACCTCTTGTTATACATTTATGTTTATATTTAGCCTATATTCTTATCATATTTTTGATAAGTTTCTTTAGTATTTTTAGATATTATATAAATCTAAAATAAAACATTATTATATTGTTTTATATCTTATTACAGTTGAAAAAGTAAATAGGGTAAAATATATTAGTGAACATGAATATTAATTGAACCATCCTTCCAAGGTTTCAGATTTTTTGTCATAGATTTTCAAATGTCATTTTTTTATTTCCAAACACAAAAAATATTTTCACCTTTAAAATCTTTCATATTTTTTGTCCTAGGGTATCGAATCTAATTTTTTATTTCCATACACAAAAAATATTGTATTACTCAAAACCCTAGTCCCTCCATGCTTGTTTTATTATTCATATTAGGCGTTGCCTATATTAGAATGGTCTGTTTAAGGCCAAATAAATCAAACATGAAAAATCAATAAGAAATCTATAATGGCTCACATCATGTGGATTTATTATTACCTCAAAAATATATCCCTTATTTGTAGGATAATGAATGGAATAATATACAAACATGTGTGATTAATGATGTTAGTTATGTAGATTAGGAATATGTTTATCATGATTATGATTATGAATATGATTCTAATTATGGAAAACAAGAGGATTTGTATAATATTGAAGATTATATTGAAGAATAAAATGAATACAATAATTATGAATTAGAAGAAACTTCACCTACTTATTTGTATTATTCTTTAAATCATACACTAGAACAAGATGAGAAAAACAATAATGAATGTATGCATGTTTCTAACACATCCCATGAGATAAAAAGTGAATATTTTCTCATCAATACACTCTATTTATCTCTAAAACTTTCCACTACACTCATATCATTAGTCATTATAAAATAAAAAGGCATAAATACTACATAAAAATGGAAAAATAATGTTAAATTCCTTCTCTCTCTAGAAATGGCAAAAGAGTGAAATTCCTTATCTCTCTAAGAATGGAAAATAATTTCAAATTATTTATCTATATATATAAATGGAAAAATAATTTTAAATGACTTCTCTCTATATATAAATGACAAAATAATGTGAAAACCCTCTGCTCTCCTATAAATACTAAGTGATACAAACATATGTGATGATTATTTCTCCTCTCTTAGAATACAATGTCAATATGTCTATTCAAATGAGTCATATTTTTTAAAAAAATGTGGTGGACCTCCATTTAATGACAATGCAATTATCTGTAATGATACATCTTCAAATTATGAATCTATGGAAGATAATGTTACACATGAGTGTGATGAATCTTCTTAACCTATGCCTACTATAAAAAAATATACTTAGACCTTCTTCACCCATCTGTAATAGTGTACCTATTATATATCTAATTTTCACCTTAGAAAGGTTCTTCAATCCTTCCTGACTAGATGATAACATGGAATCACTCCTAGGATATGGGTGGCCTAATTAATCAATTTAATTTCTACATTGGGTTAGATTTCTTTATTCTTCACCCAGAACTACAACTTAGCTAATGTACTTGCAAGTAAAAGGGACAAAAAAGAGATAAAATAGTAATAAAAACATATAGGTGATGCACAAAATATAGTGTCCTCTACTTGACAATGCTTGCACTTTTAAATGACAAGCTTATAATCTAATTTTTTAAGCTTTAATAAAAATCCTACCACATAAATATTTATATATGAATTATATGGATATTACAATATCTAAGGTGAATATTCAAGGGGCCTAAGAGCATACACTAATGGAATTTCAACACTTAAACTCATAAAATTATGTGATACACTTCATATGGATTTTATAAATATGATTAACTCACATAGAGGCATGAAAGAGAAGGACAAATTCAAGGAAGTAATATCACTATCACAAAAAATTCATCAATAATTTATTTCAAAATCACTATATACAAGATGAAGATAATATAATTATTTTAAACTAATTTCAAATGAAATTACAAGTATTCAAATTGGCAAGGATTCACCATAACCACTTTGAGTATACCTCAAAATGTCTATCAAGGCCTCATTTATAGTAGAATATAAGGAAGAGACAAAGATAGGACAAGAAGAGAGATCATGAGATTTTTTCATCATAAAATTAGTTATAAAATATAAATTAAATGACACCAAGAATTCTTAGAATGTGTTGTCATCTTGTTATTTAACTTTTTAGGCCATGTGTTGGTAAATTTCTTCATGAAAAGTGGCCTAGAAATTATCTTGGAAAATTGATGATCTCTTGAATATAAATCATTCCCAAGGAGTTACATATATGATTCTTTGAGGGTAGTTAAAAGTTGTTCACTTGAAACTTAGCATGGTTGAGAACTTTTTACACCCACCATTACCTTCGCAATGCTTCTTCTCCATTGAGATTTGAACTTGAACTTCATGACTCATTTATACACTTTCTCTTAGTATCAATGTCAATCCTTCCAAGTAAAGTATGATTTTTGTGTTTTGATATCTTTTACCAAGGGTTTTTATTTTAATGAAGGTAATGTAGTAGTTCTTATATCCTATGATCAAACATTAGGAGACACCTTATTGAGGTCATATTAGTCCCCTATCATAATTTAGTCCTAATTAACCATTTTAAACCTTTATTATCACTATTTAAGATTATAAAATGAGTTATAAATAATTAAAACACTTATACATTGGTTTAATAAACCCTTGAAACTAGCTAAGAAGACCTGCTAAGCTCAAAACTTTGAAAACAAGCTCAAAAGGAGATTTTTATGTCATTTTCCATACATTTAGCTCAATGTACCAAAATTCTACTCTATAAAATTTATATTTAGGCATATAGATCATCCAAGTGGTTTTTTATCCATTTCAATCCATTTTAGGCACTTTGTGAGATGATCTTCTCCATCAAGTCTTCTTCAAGGTTTAACAAGGGTTTTAGAGGCACTTGAGGTCTTAATGATAGTTCATAAAGCTATGGGATTCAATATCTAAACTAATAACATGAATATTATGAATAAAACCCCCCTTCCTTCCATAATTTTCTCATAATCTGATACATTTTCTCGTATAAGTTCACATGTACTAAAGTCACCTTTTTTAGTAATGCAAGCCTAAATGTGTACTCGAGAGAGGTCATTCAAAAATATAGGCTATGAAAATGCTTTTTTTGGGTTAGAATCACCTAAAAGAAGTCTTTTATACTTAACTTGACATGACCCAATGATTTATTGAAAGAATTGACCTTTTTTATTCATTATAACTTACATTAATCCTTTGTGAGGATTTGTGGACAATCCTATGTGACTAAACCTAGACACCTATATTTGGAACTTTCCCTTCATATTGAAATGAGTTAAAATTTACAAGATATTTCACCAATGTATTCTTCAACCTTATAATTTTTCATTCTTAAAAACACATCAAGACTTGAAATCTTATTCACTTTTTCATACACAAGCATGTAGGTGCACATTAGGCTTTCCTGGGTATTAATCCTTGAGGTTGAGCTCCTTTTAAGTTTATTCAGTATTATTTTTATATTATTAGTAAGTATTAACACCATGTTAACACTTTATTATACCTCAAAAACCTTTTATCACCTCAACAAACAATCATAAGTATGATTTTGCTCCCATCTGCTTATGACATGCATGTAGGTACATATTAGGCCTAAAACTCTCTATGTTTCTTAAGATTTGTCAAACTTTAGCTTATTTAATCCACTATGAACCTATATAAAATGTGTTAAATTTTTTCAATATCCCCTCTAAGTTTTTAAAAGATTCATTTTGAGTTGGGTGTTTATAATAAACCATCATATTCAAGTTCTTGGCCTTACACAATCTATTTGACAAGGTGTGTACTCCTCATATAACAAATTTTATGTAACCTCATGTATTTTCTTCCCCAAAAAAATAAATAAATGAATTTGTGGACCCAATTTAATTTAATATACATGTTTTTATCATTATAATTATGAGAAACCAATCCCATATTGGTTTCTCCAAGATGGAAAACAAGATCACCATTGCCCTCTTAGGTATTCAATAGGCTTAAAACACTCTTCAATTAAATAAGTTTATGGGATATGATATTATATAAAAAATATGTTAATAAAACATTATTTAAACTTATCCATTCTTTATGAACCTCTTTTAATTTTCATAACTCAAACTTCATGCACAACCCTGCCACTTTGTGTCTTCTTTCTTGACACTAGCCTATAGGTTTTTTTAAGACTATCTTGGCCATTGCAGTGTTCTATCTAACTTGAATTCAATTTAAACATTTTATAAACCTAATATGAGGTATCACAAAACATATTAGGATTCTTAGACTCATCTCTACTTACAAACTTTTCCTAGTTCATTTCATCTTAGAGGCAGACCTATAGGTGACTATGCTAGGCCTAAAACATTTTCAAACTATCTCTCAGGTGATATTTTGATGAACTTAGATGGTTTATGAATGTTTTATGTTGTTTACATGTTTTTTATATGTCATTTACAATTTAAATACCATTCCAAAATCATTATTGACCTTTCAATTGCTTTTTCATGCTTGAAATGCCTATTTGTATCACTTGAGAATTGTAACTAGCCTACTGGCACAAGAAGGTTACCTTAGAGTAGTGAAAATATTAAAATATATATGTAAGGATAAAATTAAATGTTAGATAATATCATCTTTAATGTTTTAAAGCATTTAAGGTATATACCCTCAAGAAAGTCTATTTTGACCTATAACCTACAACAATCCATTAAATACATGATATTAGTTCTTTCTTCATCATTTTGGCTCATTTTATTATTTTATATTACCTAAATATGTTTATATGAGGATTTAGGTGATAACTTGAGGTGATAAAACACTCAAATTAATCAAAACCCCACTTACAGCTTCTCAAGTAGGTCCATAACTCACTCAACTAGAGAATTTGATCTTCTAATGCTAGCACATGCCAATTAGAGGTTGAGAAATGGTGTGAAAGGGATATTATGGTATTAAATTATATAATTAAATCATCTATTTTCACCAAAAATCTCAAAATTCCTTGAAACTATTAAAATTTGATCCCATGGGGTTTGAAGTCTTTATTATGCACTTTAACTCCTTAGCGATTCTTCATAAAGCTAAAAAGCTTAACCAGATAAATAATTCCATAAAGTTGAAAGGAATTATGTTCCCATACTATTCCAAATATATTAGGATCAAAATATCTCTCTCCTCTAAGTATTTTTTAAAAATTGATAACCATTTTAATGCTAGCAAGAAGATCTAGAAAACTTGATGGAGAAGTGGCAAAGGTTTTTACCTTTCTTGGATCTATAACTCCCTCTTTTTCATGGATTTGGGTCTACAGATATTAGGAGGATCCTTGGAGAAATTTTTACATTTTACCTCAATGGAAAACCTCTAATAAAGACCTCTATGAGCTTATTTTCTTGTAGAATATGCATGTTATACCCTTTTCATCTATTAGAGTTGCTAAACTAGGTGATCATGAAGCCTTCCCTAACCTATATAGATGTATAGCAATGCAAAAAATAATTTTAATATTAATTTACCCTACAAATTCCTCATTATATCTTATTTTAAATTTAATAAATAATGGTTTGGTAGTTACAAAGAGGTTCCAACATTGGAAAAGTAGTATCAAGACATTTTGGAGGAGATGTACAATCGAGTACATATATCATGACATTACATAAATGTTAAATGAATTAAAATACCCCTATACAATGATATAAAATTTCAAATTTTATCTCTCTTAATAAGTCTCATATTAAATTAGAGTATATCATAAGACAATGATATGTGAAATACCTTAATCATACTTTCCAAAACTACCTTAATTTCTCCACACTACTTGAAAATCCAATGTAAGCTTGGTATACCTACTAGTTTTATTCATATCCTCATTCCATTTTAATACAAAATAACCTACTTGATATGCTCTTCAAATAGCCCTCCTATCAAAGGTATTTTTCCCTTGGGCTTGATGGCATTCCATGGTATTCATAACATTATTTCTTGTCTCCTCTAATACCATCAAATTTATCAACATTATTTACATTGGGTTACTCTACATCATCTCAAGTTGGTGAGCTAACTCTATGGATGGTAGTTTAAGATAAATGGGTACCTTGGCCTCCACCCATAAACTAGCATGTAGGGTGAGTTTTTAGAAACCATCTTTGGGGTGATCCTATCAGCCCATAGGGATATCTTTAACTTTGTGTTTAAATCTATTTGATTTTAATCTATTATTATATTAATGATTTTTATCAAGTTATTATTATTAGAATCAGATTTCCCATTCCCTTGGTGATAGTAATTTTAATAAGATCTTAGATAGATACCATGATTGAAATCCCACTTAATTATTCTTGCACTACTAAATACCATTACTTTATGAAAAATTATTGTTTGAAGGAGCTCAAAATATGGTCACTAAGACTTTTTAGAAGTCAAGAACTAAATTTTAATTGTCCTCTTTAGTATCTATTGCTTCCACCCACCTTTTGAAATAATTAGTGGTTGTAATCACCCATTTTTGGCCAACATTCGAATGTGGATTTATCATGCCAATGAAATCAAGACCCCATTTCATGAATGGTTGATCCACTTAAATAGGATTGATGGGAAGGGATGAAATCCTTTGTGTACCTTTTAAAAATGCAAACTCTTGACACCTCCTTACCCATTCATAATATTCCTTGAACAATATAGGCTAATATTACCCACCTCTCATTACTTTTGTTAATGTGGTCTTAGGTGCAAAGTAACCTCCAACTAGTCCATCATGGAATTATTATGAAGGATTTTAAATATGATCAATTTTAACATATATCAATATCATATCATTAATATCTCTTATAAATAAGACTCCATCCACAAGACCATAGGGGATAGACTACAATCTAAAGTATCTTCTCTTTCCTCTATATAAACCTATAGGAAACTTACCTATTTGAAAAAAAAATACAATATTTTGTGTCCATCTCAAAGAGGATGAAGGTTTAGTTTTATTATTATCATTTTATAATTAAAAAACAATGTCTTCTTATTTTTTAACATATAATTCCAAGTTTTTACATATCCCTCTTCCTCTTACCGACTTAGTAGTCTTGATCTCCACATCATACTCCATGACCTTGGTTATCCATCCAACCATTTTCTGATTCAAATCCTTGTTTAAAATTAATTATATTATTCTTAGGTGTTTCAAAATTAAATGAATTTTGTTATTATAAACTATGTTCCTAAACTTCTTAAGTGTCCTTATGATTTCCATTACTTGTTTTTCAATGAAGGTATATCTTTCTTCATAATCTTCTAAACCTTCACTAAATAAGGCAATAGGTTGCTCAAAATCCTCATTATTATAATATATCAACATGTATAAAATCATGTTTACTTTATAAAAATAATACAAGAAGAAATCATTTGATAAATTAATATTGATCAATGTCGGTGCTTGTGCAATGGCTTGCTTAATAGCCTCAAAAGTAGTTTTTCCTTATTTTTTTCCAATTGAAGACTTGCTAATTATTAAACATGGATGTAATAGGATTTAAAAAGTTTGAAAATTTGGGTTAAAACTTTATAACAAATTTGAATTTCCTGAGAAAACTTTTCAAACCTTTATTATGTTTGGATGAAGATAAAGCCAATATGGAACTCACCTTTTCAAGATCTATATCAAGCCCATACTTGGAGATAATGTGGCCTAATAAAATTACCCTCATGTACTGAAAAAAAAACATTTTTTTGGTTTATATAGATCCAATATTTCCTACATATTTCAAAAATCAATCTAAGATGAAATATATTTCCACTATCATTCTTTTAGAAAATTTTTATGTCATCAAGATAGATTAGCACCATTACATTTATCAAACCTTGAAAATCCATATCCATGGATCTTTGGAATGTATCCCTTGAATTATACAACCCAAATTTTATTATTTTATAGACATATGTACCCCATTTAGTTGTAAAATCTATCTTATATTTCATAGGGACTAGATAAGCAACCCATGAAGTGTGTTTAATAGGGAATATGATACTTGAGCCTATTAACTTAGTTAGCTCTTTCCTCATTAGAATATCAACCTTAGGATTAATAGGAATTGGTATTTGTATTAAAATTTTGGAATTTGGATCAATATCTATGGTATTTTTGGATAATGTAGGATCAAATCCCTTAAGATCACTATATTCCCAAGTAAAGATATCAAGAAAATTCCTTACATAACTCAATAAATGTAGCTCTCTCAGTTGAAGTAAATACCTTTCCAAGATTAATAATATTATATTTTAAAATTTACACCCTTTATTGATGTTATTATTTGGTAGACATGCTCAATTTATCTTTTCTCATTTGATCATTCTCATTAAATATGTTCTCAAGAGTTACCATCCCTTTGAGAAGATTATTGGATCTCAGTTACACAATATGATTTCCATATTGATGTTGTAAATTAGATTCTAAAATTTAGCCTATTTTTAGTAAGAAAACTCAACCTCTTATTGAAGGAAACATGTTATTTTCTTGTTACAGTCAAAAACATGCCAATAGCATCATTATCTGACATTGATGGCCTTACTACCACCTTGATATGTGGTTGAGTTTTTGAGTTCTTGACATCATTAAGAATGCCAAATTAAGTTCCCACCGAATCTAACCTATCATCAGGTTTACTCTCATATATTATAATTTATTATATGTTTAAGGCTTTAAAATATTCAATAAGGTCCCATACTCTATGCTTGTAAGACTTCAATAGTGGATTATTGGTAGCATTGTTGCCTTTCACTTAGTGGACTACTAGATCACTATCTCCAAAAAATTGTAATTGTGTCAATTCTTTATTTATTTCTCATTTAATCCAATTTATAATAGCCTCACACTCAAATGAATTATATTTAAAACTAAACTAAAACTTTATTATAGGATAGTAATTATCATTTGAAGGAGAAACTAGCATTGTATCTACCCCTATTCCAATCTTACTCCTTGAGCCATCAAAAAATAACTTCCATAAACTATCACTATATTCATTTGAATTAGAGATATTTGGTATGGCTTTACCATTTTCATGTAAATAATAGAGACCTAGAACATCTTATTCAACACCTCTATATGGATCATCATGTTTTTTTGCTCCCCACTCACCAAGGAAAATATCCTATATGTCTTCAAGAGGTACAACCAATTTTTTATCATTGGGTTGATGATATTCATAAATGATGGTGTAATTAACTTTTTATATGTTTGGATTATATGGCTCAATATGGTATTTAGATACATTTTTAGATCTAACTATAACTTTAGTACCATATCTTGCTCTAAAAGTAATATATGACCAATTAGATGGTAAGTAACCCCCGATATTGGTGATGAAGTCTCTTAAAAATCATATATAAAATTATGGTGGAAAATCCACTATATTGAGAAATATAAAAATTAGGACAAGAATGAGGAATAAGGCTCAAAACTTTGATCACACCCATGATCTTAGTAGATGAACCATCTAACTATAAGACACCCTTGGTATTAGGCTCATACTTTAGGCCTAACTTATCATATATTTATTTATGCATCACAAAAATACTTGTCCCACTATATATAATTCATTTGTGTACTAGGTAATCTCTAATAATCATCAAAACACAAAAAGGATGTGGTTTAACATCTTTGATTAGATTCCTACTAGTAGGTGTAGGAGTGTTTTTGAAAACTGAGCTCTCTACTCTTGTCAATGTTTTTGAAAGGTTGAGTTTTGACAAATCCTATTAAAGTATCTCCCTTTTTCTAGGGAGAGAAAATGTGTCCCACATAAAAATACTTGCATTTAACCTTTTCATTTGGTTTACAATCTTGATGTAAGAGATGATAACCCTTGGTTATTTTCTAGGATCTGCCATACTATTTTGAGCTTAAATAATTTGGTGTATAAAATCACCCTTCACATTATAATTTTTATGAGTTTAATGGGATTTATGAGTTACATTAACATATTATATTACTTGAGACATATAATCAATAGTTTTTACACCCTTACCTATCTCTTTAGCATCATCAATTGCTCTCCTTTTAGACCTAATCTTACTTGTACTTCCCAACTGATTAACTACACACCAATATTTCTCTTGCCAATTTACCATTGTAGAATTATATTTAACTTCATCTCCATTTGTCCTTTCAAGTTATTAACTTCATCTTGTGTCATAAAAATAATTATTCCATTTTATGCCATACAAGCTTGATTAAACACCTCATTTTAATTAGAAGACTGATTATGAGGTTGATCCCATTGAGAAAACCAATCATGATCTTATACAAAGTTGTTTTTAGTAGCTATTAGATCTCTAAAAGTGGAGGTAACATTTGGATTTTATATATTATATGGTTTAGCATTAGTAATTTGTACTTCCCCTTAAGAATTGGCTGAAAAAGGTGATCTATTTGGTTGATTGGAATGATAGGATTGATATAAATATTAGTAAGGTATATAAGACTAATCTAGTTACCTCTTAATTTCCATCATATCATTTAAAAGAGTCTTGAGTAATTCTCTATATTCATAACTTAATTGTATTAGTTTAATAGGACCAACCAACTCATGATCGATTAGTGTAGGAATGAGAGCAATAGTTAGAGTAGGAAGATTTATATCAGGAAAAAATGGTATGGGAGGTCTTTTATATATATTTATAGATTGTGTGAGGTTATTTTTATCTTTTATGGCAAGGTCATAGGCTTAAAGTAAGGTCTCTCCTCCCATGGATTATATCATAACAAGTATGTCACTATTAAATGGATTGAGATAGTAAAGGAAAACATAATTTAGAGTAGGTCTCATAAGAATTGGGATCATATCCCATGTTTTATGAAAACTTGAATTAAATTCCTGCATGAATTCTTGTGGATTTATCTTAATGGTAGTTAATTATTTAGCTAGTGACAAATTATCACTCTTGTTTTCAAACCTATTACTCAAAATCTCTCTCAATTGGGGGCATGAATCAATGGAATTAGGAGATAATGTCCTATACCTTTCAAAATATTTTCCATTAAATGAGAGTGCACACAACTTAATGGCCACATTATCTTGAATGATATTGTGAATGCTATATAAATTAGACATATCTCTAATGTGTTCAATGGGTGTAATGTTATTTTCTCCACTAAAGTATGGGACACTCTAGAGATTTGAGATATCCCACAAGGATATAATCATATCTTAAAATATTTATATGGGATCCACCATTGAAATAAACAAAAGTTAGGTTTCTTTCCATATTTCTATCTTTAGGAGAGCTTGGAGTGTAATGAAAATGGATCTTCCTTCTAGGAGTCTTGGTGTAAGGGGAAGAATAAGGAAATCTTTTTTTATTGACTAAAAATGAAGGTAATTTAAAAAAATAAAATGGAATACCTTTGTAACTTGACCTTTTAGTCACCTTTGGCATAAAAATTAGGTTGCTAATCTGCAACAAAGAGTTAAAAACTTGTTGGAGTTACCAAATGTTGCATGAAAGAGGTTATTACATTTATGATTTTATCAAGACCAACATAAATCTTAGATAATATTGTTGAAATTTAGTCCCACTAGGCATGCCATAATTATTATCTATCTAATTTTCACCTTTATAACTATTTTCAAGCCTTCCTAACTAGATGATAGCATAGAATCACTCTTAGGTTGTGGGTGGCCTAATTACTGAAGTGAATCTCTAGATTGGGATAGATCCTTTGATACTTCATACAAAAATACAAAAAACCTAATGCAACTTACAAATAAAATGGATAAAAAAGAGATAAAAATAATAATAAAAATATAGATGTGATGCACCAAATATAATTTCCTCTTCTTGCCAATATTTTCACTATGAAATGATAAGTTTACAATCTGATTTTTAGAGCTTCAAGACAACTCCTACCACATAAATATTTATATATGAAGGTTATGGATATTAAAAATAGATAAGGTGATTATTAAAGAGGCCTAATAGTAGACACTAATTATATTTTAACACTTAAACTCAACAAACTATATGATGTTCATATGACCTGTGGAGATGACTAACTCTTATAGAGGCATGAAAGAGAAGGTCAAATTCAATGAAATAATATCACTATAAAAAAACATTAATCAATAATTAATTTCAAAATCATTGTATGAAAGATGAAGATAGTAAAATTCATCTTAAGCTGATTTCAAAGGTAATTACAAGTATTAAAATTTGTGAGGATTCACCATAACCACTTTAAGGATACCACAAAATTCCTTTCAATGCTTCATTTATAGAAGAATAAAAGGAAGAGAGAAGGATAATAAAATAAGATAAATCATGATTTTTTTCATCATCAAATGAGTTAAAAAATAGAAATGAATTGACACCAAGCCTACTTGAAATGTGTTTTTATCTTGTTCTTCAAATTTCTAGGCAATGTGTTGGTGAAGTTATTCATGAAGAGTGGTGTATAAACTATCTTTCTAGATTGATAATCTCATGAATATAATTGTTTCCCAATGAATCATACCTTTGATTCTTTTAGGGTAGTTACAAGTTATTCACTTGATATTTTTCATGGTTGAGAACTTTCTATGCCCACCATACCCTTTACAATTATTCTTCTCCATTGAGATTTGAACTTAATATTCATCGCTCATTTTCATACTTTATCTTACTATCAAGGTCTAACCTTAAAATTAAATTATATTTTTTATACTTTTATATTTGTGACATGGTTTTTTATTTGAGGAAGGTACTTTAATAGTTCATAGAGCCTATGTTAAAGTATTAGGAGACACTTTATTGAGGTCATATTGGTCTGCTTTCATCATTTAGGCCTACTTGACCATTTTTAGCCTATGTTATCACTTTGTAAGATTTTAAAATGAGTTTTATTTAATCAAAACACTTCTACCTCAATTTAATAAACCCTTACAACTAGTTAGGAAGTCTTTCTAACCTCAAAACCTTGAAAATAGGCTAAAAAGAGCTTTTTGGGCCATTTGTTTATACATATCTAGCTCACACGTGCCAATATTATAGTATATAACATGCCTAATGGATGCATATATATCATAAAATTGGATTTTTATCCATTTTAGGAACTTTAGGAGCTAATCTTCTCCATCAAGTCTTGTTCAAAGTTTAACAAGGGTTTTAGAGGCACTTGATGTCTTAATGATAGTTCATAAAGTTGTGGGATTTAATGTCTTAAATAATAACATGAATATTATTTATACAACCCCATTACATTAAAAATTAGATTAATATCCCATGCACCTCCTCATACAAGTTCACATTTACTAAAGTTGCCTTTTTGGTAATGTAAACCTGACTGTGTGCTTGATAGAGGTTATTTGGCAAGATAGGATATGAAAATACTTATTTTGTATTGTAATCACCTAATTAATGTATATTAAACTTAAATTGACATGAATCAATGGATTCATAAAATAATTTACCTTTTTCATTCATTATAACTTGCATTAAGCCTTTGTGAGGGTTTATGGATAGTCATATGTGACTAACCCTAGACACATCTATTTGGCACTTTTCCTTCATATTAAAATGATTTAAAATTTATAGGATCTTAAAAAAGGTCTTATTTAACCCATATAATATTTAATTATTCAAAACACCTCAAAACTTGTAAGCTTTTCACTTTTTCATACACAGACTTGTAAGTGCACATTAGGCTTTATTAGGTATTAAGCCTTGAAGTTGATTTCCTTTTGAGTTGATTTAGTCTTTTTTTGTTATTCCTAGTAAGTATTAACACCTTTATAACACTATATTATACCTAAAAAACATTATATAACCTCAACCAATAATCACACTATGGTTTTGCTCCTATCTACTTATGACAGGCCTGTATGTGCACATTAAACCTAGAGTTCTCTTTGTTGCTTATGATTTGTCATATTTTAGATATTTGATCCAATATGAAACTATATAAAGTGTTTTAAATTGTTTAAATATCCCCTATATATCTCTAAAATATTAAATTTTAGTTATATTTTTATAATAAACCATCATAATTAGGATCTTATCCTTACACAGTCTATTTGACAAGGTGTCTACTCCTCATATAACTAATTGTATGCAACCTCATGTATTTACTTCCAAAAATAAATTAAAAAATTAATTTATGGGAATATTTTAATGTAATATACATTCTTATACCAATATTAGGATTAGAAACTAATCCCATATTGGTTTCTCTAATATGTAAAACAAGATCACCATTGCTTTCTTAGGTCTTCAATAGGCCTAAAATACTCTTCAATTAAATAAGTTGATAGGATATGATGTTATATAAAAAAAAGTTTATTTAAACATTTTTACATTTTATCCATGCCTTATTCACCTCTTTTAACTCTCATAACTTAGACTTCATGTAAAACCCTACCAATTTTTACCTACTTTCTTAGCTCTAGCCTATAAGTGTTTTATTTTTAAAACTATCTTGGTCATTCTAGTTTTTTCTATACATTTCATGCCATTTAAACTTTCTCAACCCATATTATGATATATCACACAATTTATGAGTCTTTTTAGATTCATCTCCACTTAAAAACTTTGCCTAGTTCATCTCATCTTATAGGCAAACCTATAGGTGATTGTGTTAGACCTAGAACATATTCAAACCATCTCTTGGGTGCTCTTTTATTGAAATTAAATGGTTTATGTTTTTTCCATGTTTTTTATAGGTCATTAAAAATTTAAATACCATACAAAAATCATTATTAACCTTTCAATTACTTCTTCATGATTGAAATTCCTATTTACTTGATTATATTCTCTCACTTGAGGCTTGCAACTAACCTACTAACATAATAAGGTTACATTGGCTTAGTGACAAGATTGAAAAGAGGTGGAAGGATAACATGAGTTTTTATAGAATATCATCTTGGATATTTTAAAATCATTTCAAGGTATCTTACTTTTACTTAATGACCTCAGAAAAGTATGTTTTGACCTATAGCCTGCTATAATCCATTGAAAGCATGATCTTACTTCTTTATTCACTATTTTGGATCATTTTATGCTTGGTTATGACTTGAATAGATTTATAGGAGGAGTGATGGGATTTTTTTAGGTGTGAAATCACTCAAAATAATCATAACCCTACCTATAACTTCTCATGTAGATCTATAACTCATTCAATTAGAGGTTTTGATCTTTTAATGCTAGCACATGCCAAGTAGATGCTGAAGAATTATGTGACAAGGTTAGTAGAGTATTAAATTATCTCATTTAATAATCCATTTTCAATAATTCTTTAAAACTATTGAAAATTGAGCACATGAGGTTTGTGGTCTCCATTTTATACCTTAATTCCTTAATAATTATTCATAAATATAATGAGTTTAACTAGAAAAATAATTCCAAAAAAATGAAGGTAATTAGGGTCCCCTCCTCTACCCAAGAGCTTTGGATCCAACTTTATTTTCTTTGAGTAATGATGCAAAACTATTGACCATTTTAAATTTTCCAAGAAGACCTAAGAACCTGATGGAGAAATGGCAAAGGTTTTTACCTTGCTTGGCTCTACAACTCCTTCATTTGAATAGATTTGGCTCTGAATAGATTATGACAAGCCTTGGATAAATTTGTACATTGCATCTCATTAAAACACCTCTACAAAAGACCTCCATGAGCTTGTTTTCTTCAAGAATCTACCTATTCTACCTTCTTGTGCTATTGGAGCTATAGAACTAGGTGATCATGGAGCCTTTCCTGACCTATATGGATGTATATCACTGTGTCAAATAATTTTCATCTTTATTTACCATATAACTTCCTCATTATCTCCTTTTTTAATGTTATAAAATGATGTTTTGGAAGTTACAAAGAGGATCCAACATTAGAAAAGTAGTATCAAGAAATTTTAAAGGAGATGTACTATCAAGTACATATATCATGACATTACAAAAATTTTAAATGACTTAAAATAACCCTATATAATAATATAAACATTCACATTTGATATATATTAGTAATTCTCATATTACATTAGCATATATCATAAGACTAAGATAAGTGAAATACATTAATCTTTCCAAAAATACCTTAATTTTTCCAAACTACTTGAAAATGCAATGTAATCAATTTAATAGTTCTACTCCTTGGTCTATTTTCTTGGGTTGGCACACATTTCTCTTTGGAGTCACGATTCTTCTTCTTTGATCATGTGCCAATTTTGACCTTGAATTCACATAAAAACCTTAAATTCATAAAAATTACATTAATATATGTTAAACACATGAATAAGACTACATTTAATGACCATTGATGGAAAAACAAAGTGACTTTACCTTATTTTCAATTAGACCATCCTAGAAGGATTTATAAGATACCAAGAATGACACAAGTCCTATCATATTGAGACCATCCATGACTAAATAATAATAATAATAATAATAATAATAATAATAATAATAATAATAATAATAATAATAATAATAATAATAATAATAATAATAATATTCAAACATTCAATTAACTTCTTAAGTATATCTAATAAAACCTAAGGTGACTTAAAATAATAAGATTCAACCATTCAATGAAATTCTTAAGGATATTAACATTCCTTCCCAATAATTCATCTCTTTAATGTGTTTTATGTGAGCCTTACAACATAAAATACATCATACAAATTTTTAAAAAAAATTATATCATACTTGGGTTTATTTCAATGATATTTATGAAACCAAATTGTGTATTATTCTAAATTCACCATTACCCCACACATTTATCATGCTTACACTTCATATGTTTGATTTGAGTAGTGATATTTATCTAAATATCAAAGACTTCAGAGCTTCTATGGATAAATATTAGGGTGGTTATATTTTAATAAAAGTGTTTCCAAAAAAATTATTTGGAAATGCTTTGTATTGGTTTCACTCTCTGCTAGTGGGTCCTTATACTCTTATCTCACATTAGAAGGGACATTTTTAATGTGATAGATTTAGAATAAGGGACCAAAAACTACATATGAATAGTTAGCTTCTCTTCATCAAGTAAAATCATATCCAGTTTGTAATTACATGTTATGATTCAATATTTGTATACACTAATTGATATATCAACAAAAAAATTGGAAACATATTACATATTTTTTAGGGGCCTCATCTATCATTTCAAAGTAAATATTATGAATTACACTTGTGATTAATTTAAAGATAATTATTATAAAGCTCTTGCACTAAAAAAGGAATTAACACCTAATCTAAATCTAAATAAGGCACATGAGGACATTAATATATAAAAAAAAAATCCACGAAAGGAAGAAAAGATTTTGATTAAGGAAAGTCAAGTCAAGGTCCTAAATAAAGGGAAAGAACCAATTTATAAAATAGTAACCAAAGTAAAAAACCTTACCTTCAATAAGAGGAAACCACTCAATTTTGATAGTTTTATAGAATGACCACATGATATCATATACACATTATTGGATAAGAAGTTAATCAATATACCTCCTAACTATTATCACCCTCCTCATTGTCTTGATAAAGTTAAAGGAAAATCATTTTGAATTTATGATGGTATTAATAGACATTAAGATAATGATTGTAACATATAGTGAAAAAATACTACATAGCTTGTGGATATAAGGGTTATTAAATTTTGAAAAGTTGAAACTTGGTCAACAAGACCCCCTTATGCATCTAATTTTACTACTAACTTGATGAATGCCAAGACATCAGAGGGCATTCATAGAAAAGAACCAATAGCCTATAAAAATTCTACATATAATTTTTATAGGATAAGATCTTATTCTAGTACACATTATACCATGACTAATATATCCCAAGACATTCTCATTTTAAAACAAATAGTCTGTCAAAATCTAACTAGAAAATAACCTAAATAATGAAAAGTTATGAATGATAAGGCATAATTCAATGTGAGCATATTTACATCTCCTTCGAAAATTAATGGATACCAAAATTAAATCAATAATCTAAAAATCAATAAAAAGTGAAAGTCAATAGTATCTCACAACAAAAGTATAAAGATGATGCCTATTTGTACCACATCAAGTTCATCAACTAGATTCACATTATTATAGTAAATTATTATTTCCCAATGGGTGGGAAAATATTTTTTTAACATCAAGGATAACTAACACTACCATGCCTTAACCTCATTAAGTACAAGATAATTTTACATGACATATTTACCAATATACAAAGCACAATAATCAAAATCACATTATTTTGACCAACATGCCCCATTTTTCATAATTTAAAATGAGGAACCTCTTTTAGCTTAAAATTTCCATGTTCAAGTATTGTTATGAAACAAATCAGTCCAAGTCTAAATTAGAAATCATTGTCTTAAGTATGGGTTTTTATTCAAAATGAAGTTTTGATCTGATTATGAACTGATTAAATGCCCCTAAATTTATTCTATTAGTTATTTTGATGCCTATTTAAAGGTCTAAATGTAAATATATATTGAAGTTATTCTATCTATCTATTATGGATTTTGGTACTATGAGTTCATATTTATATTCTATTTTTATGGAATAATTGAGCTAACTCATTTTTTACCCAAGGTTTTTTATTTTAGGAGTGTTCTAACACATACGGCTACTTTCACAAAAGGTTACTTGGTCCATCTAAGAAGGATCCCTATTCTATATGAATGACTACTCACACTTAGTCATTTTGATGAAAGTTTAATCAAATGGACTATTATTACATGTCTCTCTTGCACTTAGAATAACCATCAAATCTAAGACTGGTAATGAATTCAAATCCCAAAAGATAAGTCCTCTGAGTTCAAATTCTAAAAACTAACTACATGAGCTCCAAGATTATTCCATGTGTTATTACTTGGCTTCCCTATAAATGATATTTAAAATTACCAAATATTTTATTTAGTGAGTCCCCAAATTCATAGGATTAAGATGTGTGTCTTCATATCACTTCTCCATGACTCATGAGGTAAAACTTCCAAATCCAATATCCCTTAACACCTAACTAACCCATATTGTGCCATATGTCTTCATCCTAGTTACTAACTTCTATTGACTCAAAATGGTTAAGATAAAGACTATGTAAGGATTTGAGCTTAGATGTCATTATATGTGTCTCAATATCAATCCTCTAGAGTAAAATAATAATAATCCCAAGTTCCAAAAATTGAATACCCTCCATATAAGAGATATTATGCCATGAGGCATGATCCCACTCATCTAAAGCCTATAGAGGCATAAATATTGAGGTTACCTAATCAAATAGATAAGTGATATTGTGCCATGTGGCATGATATTGATAAACCATAACTAAAAATATTAGGCACATACTCACAAATTTTGTGACCATCCAAACAATCAAGATTTGTCTACATGGTAGCATCTTACTCACCCAGATCATGTAAATAAAGATACATATCATGAGGCTAGGAGAACCTATAGATAAGTGAGATCATTCCACATGGCATGATCTCACTCACCTATGACTTATTAGGAAAATAGATAGCAGGTCCAAGTCCTAAATATAGATGGCCCCTTAGATAAGTGAGGTTCATCCACATGATAACATCTTGTAGATAGATCAAATGACTATATATATTATGAGACCCTCTAGATAAGAGAGATAATTCCATGTGGTAGATCTTATTCATCCATGGCCAAAGTATCAAGGACCCACACATCAAATATCAATAACCAATCAACCTAGTAGGATTAGACCACATGTCTATATTTTCTTAAATCATGGCCAAAAGTCTAAAGACATATAAAGATACATTCATGAAAATTAGACACATGGAAAAACATATGGCTTAGTGAAGTCAATAAGAAGCCAAAATTAGAGACATTGTGCCACTTATTTCTCTATTTAGACAAAATAGATAAAAGACATGAGGATGGGTCCTAGGAGAACTATAAAGACACATCTATCATTTTAAGGATGACTTGGCATCTGGATCAACTTTAGTCCAAAATCTAAAGATAAGGTATATAAGTCTTGATTGAGTATAAAATGGATATGTGTCACAATACCAAGGAGATTAATTGAGACACTTATTTTAAGTTTAGTAAATAATTAAAATACAGAAAGTTAGAACCCAATGCATTATGGCTAGACATTTTTCATTTATTAAAATGGGTTAAGTAGTCAAATATGTTTTGACCAACATACCTAATTTTTTTCAAAATGGGGGAACCCTCTAAAAGTCTCATGAACCAAATTTTTAAGGTCCTTTATTTTGTTCTCGTAAATAACACCTACTTAAATCCTTAGAATATACAATACCCTAATTTCTTCAACAAGTAATGGGCCTTATAAATATGGTATTTTTTTCTATTTTATGAATCACAGTGCTAATGTTGTAGGTCAAATTTCACTAGAATCTCCTAGAGTCTCATTCCCTTCTTGGAATAATAGACCTGTTACCCTCTATGGAAAATCAAAATCTCTATAACTAACAAGTAATTTTTTAATATTATGTTGCTTTTTATTTTCTTACTATTTTTGTAAATTTCATAGAGTTTGGATAAATTGGAAGGCACCATATTTCCATTTGTTATAATGGCCAATCCTTTGAACCTACCAGAGATGTCAGAACCTAAGAGATCTCGATTGAATGGGAAGGCACCACATCATTGAATTTTAGAGTGGCTAGTCCCCTAGACTTGTCATAGATGTTAGATCTTATGAGATCCTATCCAAATGGGAAGGTTATACATCACCATATGTCAAAGCATATAATCCCTTAAACATGTTAGAGATGTTAGATCTCAAGAGAGCCCAACCAAATGGGAAGATGCCATAGTACCATGTGTTATAATTCCTAGTCACCTAGACTTGTTAGAGATGTCAAAACTTAGGAGAGCTCAGACAAATGGGAATCTACCATGTCACCAAAAGTTAGAGTGGCTAGTCCCCTAGACCTATCATATATGTCATAACCTAGGAGAGCCTAAATAAATTAGAAGGTGATACATCATTAAATTTTAGAGTGGTTAGTCCCTTAGACCTATCAAATATGTTATAGCTTGAGATAGCCCATCCAAATGGGAAGGCACCATGTCAAGATGTGTTAGAGTGGCTAGTCCTCTAGACCTATCAAAGATGTCAAAGCCTAAGAGATCATAGCCAAATGAGATGACACCAAGTCACCTAGTATGTGAATGAATTGGTATCCAAATAAGACCCTAACAAGGTAAGAATGAGGTATGAATGAGGATAGATAACCAATCAAGATGTGACATGTGTCCTTAGATGACACATCACCCTTCGTAAGGTAGTGATGTAGAGTAAAACACTATGCCTAGGTGCCAACCATTAGTAGGAGCACAAATGTGTGGATGAAACATGTCAAAAATGGGAGTTAATTAAGAAGCCTCTAATAGATGTGAATAAATACCTACCATGTACTATGCATTAACAAAATCAGAATTTGACCCTAATTGGATAATTTTAAAACATCCAATCACTATTTTTATGTCTTGTTTGTAGTAGAGGATCATGGGATCCAAATTCAATACTAGATCTAGAAGTAAAGAGTGAAATTCTAGTCACCAACTCAAATTTGAACTCATAACAATTGATCCACCAAATTCCATTAATACAGGGGGATATATACATGCATTTATAAAAAGCTTAAGAGAATCTTGTTAATAGTTACCATTGTTACCCTCAAAAAATATTTAATTCCTTGCTTTCCAATTTCCATAGAGCACCCCTGTATTACATGCCTCTTATTCTCAAAAATTCCCTATTTCCCCTCCTTCCTACTACAATGGTTAAATCATCCTCGAATCCAAAGGCCAAACCTAAATATTAGGATACCACATTCCTTAATGGTGTGACTAAATTAAATAACTATAATAATTTAATCAAATTGATTAAGTCTCTAAGGATTCAGGATTAGATGATGATTATAAATCAAATTATGAGGATGCCATTAGATCGTATAAGAGGTATGGACATCAAAAAGCTATGACCAAACTAGAGGTGTTCCCTACGCTGACTTATTAAGAAACATCCTTCACAATGCCATCAATGTGTAAGATAGAGTCCACAATTGGGTATGTTCACTAAACTCTCAACACCATATTTAAGATATCCCTAGGAATGAAATCAAAGCATACTACTCTTTTTCAAACTACACCTTCTCCTAAAAATTAGTGATGATAATCTTATGGATAGGGACCTACCACATATACAATGTCCTCCATCACTGGGCTAAGAATATATATTCTAAATAGGTTAACAAGGAGGATACCAATGCATACAATCTTCACCTTCCATGAGGAATTTTAGGTAGGCATGATCTTTCTAAACCAAATTTTCAAGGGTCAAGACTATTTACATGTCAACAAGATGTGGGTGCCTCTCCTACACATGATTATTACACACTAAGAAGTTCTAAAATGGTAATATGGATAAAATTTAAATTGGTTAATGCCATCATAGATGTCCAATCTTAAGGAAAATTTTACATGATGAGCTACATGTTACATGTGGTCTATGGGACTCTTTCTTTCAAGCCTTCAAATTTTCCTACATGTGTTTCTATGGGATTGGTGGTCCATGTAGACTTTTACAAGATGTATGGATACCAGTTACATAATAACATATAAGACATATGTGAGTATTAATACCTAGTGGTATACCAATACATCAATGAGGCCCTAATGCCTCTGTTCTTAAAGGTAATCAAATATTCTGTCATAACCATTATGGAATACTAACTTTATAAGGATGACACTATGATCTAGATCATTTGTTTCCTAAAGGACCCCTTCTTCCCACCTTATTTCATCCTATATTAGCTAAAATAATATGATATTTCCTATCAACTAGTGGAAGGCATATTTGGGTTCTATATATAGCATCAAAAAAAGGCGTACCCATCCACTCTTAATCATAATAAGGCACCACAACTAGAAGGCTTTACCCCTAATTTAGAATATGGAAACTAGGTGAGACTCCTTTACCCTTATAAATTGTAAGATAAAAAAATGGGACCAAAAGGGGTAACTTGAGCTCAATTTGTGTGATATTTAACCTACCTCAAAATTTACTATGGTTATTAGTCCAAAGATGATGATGAGCTCTATATGAATGCCATAAATGACTAGGTGGTATTATCCTAGATCATAAAAAAGAAAAAGAAGGGAAATAAGTCTCAGTTAGACCATCCATGACTCTTCTATCTCATACTCAATCCATGGAGGACCCAACTCTGATATATCCTACCATATTTTAAAGGATCTTGTAAGATATTTTACCTCCTCCTCACACTCCAAGTCCATCTCCATCTCCTCCACTAGATCTTACTCCTCATGACTCAACATCCCCTCCACCTCCTCTAGTCACTATTATTTCTCCACATCTACCTCCATCTCCTTAGAAAACTCAATTATTTAGGCCACAATAAAACTAGACCTGAGCCACTTGATGTTAGGTAGCCCATACACAACTTATTCAGCCACTAGCATGTCAAACTTAGGCCACACAAACCCTAAGGTTTTATGTGGCTATAAGACCAAGATAAATACCTAATCAAGGCTCCTAATAGGCACCCATCTAATTTCTCACTCCCTCACCTCTAAATTTGTCATTTTCCTTTCACCCCTCATTCCCACTACTTTATACTCCCAATCTTAGCACTTGTTAGTTTCACTCTATCCCCATAAATATCCCTAGTGGTGATTCTTCTATTCCCCATTTCACCCCATCTATCTTTCATACAAGTACTTTTGGCCCTAGTCCTCCTGAGTGCCCTTTCATCTATGTTCCCCTCTACTCCCTCCATCTCACAACTTATAATCCTCTTGGTACCTTCTTTGTGTGTGCCTTTATAAAAAGGCATGACTACAAATTTTAAGTGCATACCACTCATAGCAGGGACCCTCCTAGTGCCCACTCTAATAGTTTTGGTGCTCCCCTCACCTACACCACCCTCCCCTATGATTCATGTCATATAAATCAGACCATCTAATGTATAATTTAGACCTAACCCAAGTAAGAGGCTGAAGAAGAAACAAAATACAACCCACACTCTAATTCTAACCTTAAGGCATTCTACTCTAATTCAACCTCTTACATAGACCTCACCAACTCTTTTGGCCCTATTGTTAGCATCTTATCACCTTTATCCCCATCCCCCTCTTTCTATTACCTAGGGCATTGTAAGACTAGCCTTCAACCAACTCATCTCTTCCTTACTATTTAACAACTTATTCCTAAGGGAAATTATATCTTAAATGAACCCAACTCAAAAATAGTGATTGGAAAAAATGTTTATATGGGACTCCCCATTCATCCTTCCTCCTTTTAATCCCATTCTCCCTTTGCCCCCATTTCTTTCCTCATTCATTCTCTCCACTTCCTCCATCTCCAATCCACCTCATCCTTCACCCTTCACTACCCTTTTAGTAACCCCTCCTACATCTTCCTCATTTTTGAAATGGTCCCAAGGTTATAGGTGTTAGAGATGACTATTTAGGGTGACCAAAATGTTCAATATAGTTTTTTTAGCCTCTAAAATCATGAATGAAACACTCACATTAAGGTTTCTAAGAGGGAAACCTAGTGGTATGGTAGACCCATCAGTATTTATTCTCCCACACCAAGGTGAGGACTTACCCTAGGGAAGAGATGATGGTTGATGACCCACTATCCATTCTTTGGGATACCCAAAACATATCTAAGAATCTCCTCAAAGATATTTAGATCTGGTTTTAAACTTTATAATCCCAATATAACTATGCATTTCTTGTTAGGCTAATTAGATAGGTAAAGGATGCCCTCCTACTACTTTTCTTAGTTATTGGGAAAGTGGTGGAGACTTTGGCTGAGACCAACATACTTATCCATCAGACTCAAGCCTATAAAGAGAATATTAAAAATATTTATGGGAAATTTTGGAAGCTACAAGTGGTTCTAAACAAAGTAATGTTCTTAGAGATTAAACTCATGTCAAACTCATACTTTGGGTTATACCAAACATATGTTAGGAATATGAGGGATATAATGGAGGAGTGGTTGACCATGGATCACACTATAATAAGACCTTTGGAATAGGTAAATAATAATATATTAACCTAATTTAAATATGTTAATATCTCTACCATTCCACCTAAATGGTACCTTACTCAACCAAGGGGAATTTAGAGTTCACCTAGGTAAATTTAACTAGGTTGTGAGGGAGAAAGCTAATAAGGAAAACCAAGAAGGGGCCCAAGCAATGATAGATATATAAATTTAGTCCATGGTGAGCATAAAATAGGTTTCTAAATTCTAAACATCAATATAATCACCCTTCCAAGTCTATTAGAGACTAGTAGATCAGGACGAGGTAATCTTTAGGGAACCCTCTATGAACCTTGCCAAGCTAGACAAGGACTTTGACCTCATGAAAACTATTTTAGAAGTTAGGGGTACCAAGTCAAATAAATTAGGAGATATTCCTTCTCATTTACCTCCTTGTGTAAATTATTTAGTCCCCCATAGATATGTTGTGGGTTTGTAAATATTGTTGTGTTTTAAATATTGAAATAAGATTGTAACTATAATGAGTGGCTATCATGGCCTAGGATGGGATCCTAATGTTATTTGGAGGTGATCCCCATCCTTATCTATATAATTAAGAACCATATTATATTATAGGGTCAGCCAAATTTTGATCAAAAGTGCTATTAGATTATAACCAATATTCCACCTACTTTTCCTTCATCACTCTAGACTATAAAATCAAACTAGATCAATTATTATAGCATAATTTACTCCTTTTACTGAATTCAATATTTTTTCTCTTCAAGAGGGTTTGTTTTTTATTTCAATTATATTTCATGTTAATTTTAGAATTATTATAAATGTTAGCTTAATTATTAAAAATACTTTGTTTCTTTATGTCTGCCATTGTTATGATGTGCTTAGTTATTATAATCACTGTATGGGTTCTTTCATTTCCCCTTTTGTAGTGATGATAATTTGTGTATTAATCTACAAATTCTCATGTGGTGTTTATGTGTATTATATAATAAAATCATAATATTCATCATTAGTGAGATATCATATTGAAGGCATACTCTTGGTTCCCTTAGACTCTTCCCACTATATGTTCTTAGAGGTAGAACTTTATTGAAACCTAGTCTATAATGGTATAACTATGGCAAAGTCACCTAGTTCAATGATTAGTTAATTTAGTTTATTTTATACATGGAGTCTTCCCTTTTATTTATTACCCTTCCCTCTCTTTTATTTATATTCTTTGTAATTAAACTACCCTTTCCCCTTATGTTTATAAATAATAAACTTAATACTCAAATAATCATTAAAATCTTTGACCTATGTGTAAGACTATAGATTGAAATTTTAGTAATGATAGCACATCTCTTGGATATTATTCTTGTAAAAACCATTTTTAAATTCAAATAATTGTATCCATACCCTTGTATGATCCTAGATCATTCCTAAAAGAGATGACAAAATTACATAGTTGTCCCCACCTTCCCATTTTAAGGAATGCCCAATCTCATGGGCATTTCATAAAAATGAGAAGATTAGAGAAAATAATATCTATTGATAGAATTAGGTCCATGTTTTGAGTAATTCATTCTTGTCATTTATTTTCTTATAAACATGTTGAGATTAGATTATACATAATAATGTGTTAATTACTATTTGAATGTGAAGCATCTTGGAGACTAGTTTGCATGTTACTTAGCTAGGTCCTATCAAAGTCAATTGGTAATTTCCACTTTCTTTTCCATATAAAAATCATGTATAACCAACCTAAACCAATAATTACTCTTATCATTTCATCTCTACATCTTATCCCAAATTTTTTACATAGGATGGCCTGGTTATTTGGCTCTATCATTAATGTCCTGAGAGTCATCCATAATTTACCCAAGAACCCCAAGATGTATCTTCCATATTTCACCCCTGGTATGGGATGAAATGTGGAGAAACACATAACATCCTAAAAATCTCCCTAATACTTATAAATGTATAACATGAGGATGTGGCATGCAGTCTTATCCCCTTTACCTTAATAGACTCTCCATATGATTGGTTCCCCATCCTTATTCAAAACTCTTTCCCAAGTTGGGACCATTCCAATTATGCTTTCCTTATCCAATTTAGGAAATTAATAAACTATTAGTTTACTTGAATCAAAAGGGAGCCCAATGATCTCATTAGGAACTTCAATACTAGGTTATAGAATATGTATATCTGGGTAACCATGTTTTATCAATGCAACCCTCAACTAGAAATTGAAATGTATAAGAATTCACTAGACCCTTGGAAAACCATGTTACTAAGGATGGATGTAGCCATAGTAGACCCATCATTAGGTTATGTAAGGTCTATCAAATAAAATAGGAAACTAAACCCTCAAGGTCACATAATGACCACCACTCTCAGCATGCTACCATAGATGCATGCATTGAAATTATTGCCCAAGATTAATTAGAATGACATAATTCTTTAGCATCTCCTTGTAACATGTCAAATCCTATTTGGTAATCTTAATTCATACCAATAACTAGGTTTCCTAAACCCATCGAGCTAATAATTGATACCCTAGACTCAACATCAGATAACATTAGCTGTATCTAATAATACCTAAACCATATCTCAAGAGTCTACTAAGACTAAGTTATATCCATTCATAAAATGGTAAAAAAACTTAACAGTTACTTCTTAAGACTACAAAGGTAGGTGAGTAAATCTAATGCATAAATTTATAACCAAAACTTTACATATTAATGACCAAATAGGAACTATATCCATCCACACAACCCCCTAGAACATTCACCCAATAGGCTTCATGAGATTGCTATCTTTGAGAGAGACTTACCTAATTTGTGTTGAGTACATAACATGGTATCACATGGGGAACTAGACTACACAAAGTTTGGTTCCGCTTTTGAGATCTTCCAAAAGGAAATGGAAGAATACAAGGTGGTCCCTAATCATCCTAAATCCTCTAACTTGGTTAAATCCCCTAGTACTAATATGGTGTTAGAAAAATATATATTTCCTTAGAAAATAAGATAATGAGCTAGAGGATGGTATTAGTGAGGTGAAAGTGTTTCAATAATTCTAAATGAAAAACTATGCCCTTAAGAATATTAAATAATAACAACCCCTTATTACCTCAACACCCTTAATAATGGTGTAACCCCACCAGATCAAAATGTTATGAATGATCCACCACCTCCAAGACCTCAAGAATATAAGGCACTAGTGTAAACCCCACCTATCCAAATTAAATGAGGCTATAATAGAGTCAAGGATATGAAAAACATCAATTCTAACATTACCCTTCATGAGCTTGTTCAAATTAGAGAGTAATGGGATATCTTATTGAAGTCTTTGACTCAAAATCCAACCCCATAAGCCCAACCAAAATTAAGATCAACACAGATTGATGTTCTCATTCACAAGAATAAGATGGAGGTTCCCTCTTCCTTTTATCCATCTAGATGTTAAAAAAATATATGCATAACTTATTTGTAGATTTAGGAGCCTTAACCAATGTGATGCCAATGGGCATATGTGAGAAACTCAGTCTAGTTCCCATAAATTTAGTAAGATAATGGTCCATCTAGATAAGATAGAAGTGAAAGTGGTAGGTTAGATGCTAAATGTACACATTTAGTTTGAATCTAATTTTTGGATTCAACACTTCATAGATAATCAAGTGGTGTATATTCTTGAAGCCTATGGCATGATCCTAAGTAGATATTGGTCCAAAGCTCTGAATGGGTGTATGGCCATGGATTTTTATAATATGTGGCTACCATGTAATGGGAATATCCAATAAAATAAGGGTAGATAGATAAAACCACATGAATAATATGATAATTGAATATAATTCCATTAATGAGGAGATAAACCTAGTTTCCTTAGACTTAGGCATCTATACATTGAGCATAAATCCCCCAAAAACCCCAACTAGTCATAACCCAGGTTTGTTTGGCCTGTGATCTCTTTATATAGATGGAAGTCACTCCAACCAGGTAGTGGATCTAGTGTTTTCATTATAGACCCCTTATGGAGAAAACATCTAAAATCATATGGGTTGTATTTTCCTTGCATGATTAACTTGGTAGAATATGAAGATATAATATTAGGACTACAATTTGTATTAAGACATAAGGAAAATAAATAAATAGTACTTAGTGAATCTAAACTAGTGGTCAACCAAATCAAGGCCAAATTTTAATTCAAATTATTATACCTTAAAAGGTATATTCATATAGTTTGGGACCTAATCAAAATGTTCAATACATTTAACATCATCCCTATTCTTTATGAGGATAACCAAGTAGCAGACTCACTAGCATATGCATCGACAAAATTAACTCCATTAGATGACGTTGAATTACAAGAGTTATTTATGGAATCCATTCCTTGTCCTTCTATTACAAAAATTATGATAAACTTTTAGGTCTTTGAAGATGACTAATAAATCATCCAGTTCTTCAATAATGAGGGAATGTCTGAGGCTTGAATTATAGACAAGAAAGATAGAGATAACCCTAAAAGTGAGTTGGATAAGGATGGGATCTTGAGCATTCATGGGAACTGGATCCCAAAGGGGATTATCTCATTGGAAATATCATTCAATGTGTTAAACCATACTTTCTAGGTGAAAAAACCCAAGTTTGAGGACCAAAAGTTCTAACTTATTAATCTCATCCTTACAAAGAATCCCCAAATGCTTAATGTGGATCCCAATTGGATAGACCATGAATTAGAGTAGTTATGAAGGTTAATGATAATATATAAGGATGTGATTTCATAGGCCTATGAATACCTTAGTATCTTCAACCTGAGTGTAATCAATCATACTATCCCATTAAAACCTAGCCAAAGACCCTTTAGGAAAAGGTAGAGGTTGGTAAAACCAATTTTGGAGCCATTAATACACAATAAAGTCCATAATTTTTTCTCTATGGGGATAATATTCTTTATTTACTATTATACCTAAGTGTCCAACTTAGTCCTAATGTAGAATAATAATGGATAAATATACTTGTACATGGACTTATATAAATTGAACTAGGCCTCAAATAAAGATAACTACCCATTCCCTTCCCTTGATGAGGTGATCCAAATGGTGAGAAATTCTCAAATGGAGTCCTTATTAGATGGCTTCTCAAGATACAACCAGGTCTTAGTTAATCCCAAGGATAGAAATAATACAACTTTCACCACCAAGTGGGGCATATTTGCCTATAAATAGATGCCTTTTAGGTTAATCAATGTTGATGCCAATTTCTAAAGGGTAATGGACTTCAATTTTGAGGGCTTGATAGGTAAATGTATAATAATCTATATAGATGACTAACTATGTTTTCAAAATACAAGTCAGATCATGTATGCCACTTGAAAAGGGTATTTGAAAGATTTATAAGTTATGTCATCTCCTTCAACCCAAATAATATCATGCTCTATGTCACTAAAGGTAATATTCTCAATAAAATTATGACAAAATAAGGTATTACTATCATCCCAAAAATGACAGATGTATTTTCTAAACTATTTTTACCTAATAGCAAGAAAGAAACAATATATTTTTTGGGAAATAAACTTTGTGCATAAGTTTATTTTTGGATTTACTAAAATAGTGAATCCCTTAAATGTAATGTTAAAATAGATTTCACAAGTGGAATAAAATCCATAAACAAAGGAAGCTTTCCAAGATATAGAAAACATAATCATGTAATATCTTATGCTCATTAGTTTGGATTATACAAAAGATTTATATATCTATCTCTTTGCTTCAAAGCACACAATTGATGGTTGACTCAACCAAATATTAGAAAGATAAGAACACCTCATGGATTTTATGAGCACTAATCCTAATGATTCTAAGCTTAGATATTATACCCTAGTTAATCACACCTACACCCTGGTCAAGGAAGTAAAGAAATTCAAGAATTGCATCCTCTAGACCACCTATAAAAATGATGTTGGGGTAGAATGAGCTAGGAAAAATAAGATATTGATGGATAAAAAAATTACAAGAGTACAACATATAAATCAAGCTAGTTAGATTGGTTAGAGGATAGGGAATTACTTAGTTAATAACATAGATAGACCAATGGATTATAGTATACTAAGTGGACAAATAGAGGGTAATAAAATTAAATGGGTATGCCTAATCATGCATTTTTTCCCTATATAAATGCACCCCCAAGACTCAACCACATACATATAAGGGCCCTATGGTTTAAAGACATGAAATATATGTTGAATAAATGAATTATATTTAGAATAAACCATGAAGGAATCTACCTCTAGAGTGTTTTACCAAAAAATAACAAAGAGACATTGACAAGTTTCCATGAAAAAATAGGAGCCATCCATCCCAAAATAAATGCCATATCCCACAAAGTTATTTAGGTAGTCTAATACTAGTGTCCACTTTTACCACTAATGCTAGACCTTTACAAAGATAGAAACATAGGCCATGATTCCACTACATCCCATTATCGATTCTTCACAATTTATATAATGGAGATTAGATTTCAAGGGGTCATTAACCCTAATTAATCAACCAATCATAAGTTGGTTCTTATGGGAATATACTATTATACCATATGGTCTAAGGTAGTTACAAACAAAAAAATCACCACTATCAAAGTCATCAGGTTCCTTGAGAATACCATCACCACCCATTTTGGGGGGTCCATTTCTTTAGTATGTGATAATGATCATGCCTTCCAATCTATAGAATTAATAGAATGGGCCTATTATAATGGTTTCAAATTGAATTTTTCATACAATAAATAACCATAAGGGAATGGATTGGTGGATTCCAAAAACAATAACTTGATTAATGCCATTAAGAAATCAACTAATGAAAAGACTTAGGAATGACACTCATTGCTAAAGTTCAACTTATGGGTAGACTGCACTAGGTATAAATAAGCCTCAAAAGCACTCATTTCCTTCTAGTTTATGGATTAGATCCAATCATGCCAATCACACTCAGCCTACCAACTTATAAGTGCATGCAGTAATTCATAAAACTAGATGACAAGGTGAATTATAGACTCCTCAAGCTAATTCAATTAGAATTTGCCTATGATGAAGCCCTGTTAAATTTTATCATACACTAAGATACAATAAAAAGGTGGTTTAATATGAGGGCAAAGATCAACACCTTCAAGATATTTGATCTGGTCCTAACATGGCATACCAATCATGAAAATAAAGTCCATCATTCAAAATTCATTCCCCTCTAGATTGGCCCATACCAAATAACCAAAATCCTAGGCCATAATTCCTTTTGTCTTAAGGATCTTGAGTTTAATGAGATACCACTCCTAGTAGATAGGCAGCTCTTGAAGCACTAGTTCTCAATTGACCCCTCTAGTGTAATTTTTGAGTAGCAAGAGTAAAGGTGGTAATGTATATTTTTTCATGTAAATTTTCACTTAAGTTATAGGAAAGAGAGAAAAGAAACTCAATACAAGTATAGTTGAAAAACCTATTCGGTTGTGCATGTATTAAATCCAGATGATTGTAAGAGATCATCTTTAGCTTGGGATGAAGACCTATAGATAAGAAAGAATTAATGCAAACTTGTTTTTTAGATAGATAGTTAGGTGGATTGCCTAGTGATAGCTAAATCCTAGAAGAAAAAGCTTCTTTAGGGGCTATCAATCCACATGTTTTAAATAATTAAGTTCACAAAACTATAAAGAAGGTACTTGTATTAATAATCAAAAGGTACTAAAATTGAATGCAAGGATGCTTGCTAAGAAAATAGACTAGAAATGATCTAATTAGTGATAAATTAATTAATACTAGTGCTAAGGGGTTGGGGTATGCTTCAAAAAATCTAAAATAATCCTATGAAAAGGTAAGGACACAAAAAACTAGATCTAGTTGGGTGCAGGTAGGTGGAATTAACTTGCTAGTTTTTGGTGCCAAAAGTGATCATCATCAATCATATAACCATCAACACTCGAGGAAAATCTTCATTAGTCATCTAACCATCACTGATTAGGTAACGATCACTGGTTGCCTATCAATAGGACTAGGAGTGGAATTGGGGTTAGTGTTACTAATTGATGGGATTCAGAAGGTAAGTTTCAAGAGGTAGATAAGGGCTAGGTTGATCTTGAAATGGAAATATGATAATTAGATACCTAAAATCAAATACTTATCTTACTATAAGTTGATTGGGTAGATGATTGAATTGAATTACTAGTTGGTAGAATCTAGACTGATTTTAGCAGAGTAATGTTACCTAAACTCTTGGTTGAGAGGTGATAATGAGTAATCTCCCAATAATATGGCTAATGGAACTTGATAATATTGATGATGTTGATTGACCTACAAAAATATCTTCTAGATACACAAAGCTCTTGATAATAATTACTAATATTTTAGCCTCTTAGACCTCTTTCTATTATAAGAACAAACAAGAGGTGGAATTGAAGGTGTAACTAGGCCATATAAATATAATTATTCCATGTAAAGGCTCACAACAATATTTAGATGAGATATATTTATAAAATCAAAGTGGTGGTTTTCATGCTAAAAGTCTAGGTGGTGTAACCTAAACATCATCAGTTAGGATGACTATCATCAATCAAGGGCCTAGGGAAAAAATGGGTTAAAATGGTGAAAAGGTGATTTAAGTTAGTCAAGTGGATAACTTGGCTCTAGGTTAGGCAAGTGGATTAGGTTAGGTAGGTTTATCAACCTTATAGGTGTAATCAAATAGGTTAAATAGAAACCCAAGGCATTTCAATAACTAGTACTATGTGTGTGGCTTTTTAGGGTCTACATTTTACCCCTTTTTGTTGTGTCTTGTGTGAATGAGCATTAAAACATAAATGGAGAATGGATCAAGGTCTAGTTATCCTAAGAGTAAGAAGAGGTGTTCCCCCTCAAATTGAGAGTTAGTGAGGTGAGATTGAAATGGGTATAGGTTTGATAATGGGCAGATGGTGGGTCGTGAGGTAGGTGATATAAGAATGGTTGGGCATTTGAGGTTCCAACTTTCATACACAATGAAAAATAAAAGTGCAATATCCAAGATTGTGAAAAGACTAAAATTTCCAATGTTGGTAAAAATAAGGGTTAGTGTTAAGTAAGTAGGACAAGTGACAAGTGAATCATGTGACTACCTATATTCATGGTGATTGGGTATACTCATAAACACAAGTGTTCTATGTAATTTTTTTGTTTTTAGTGGGTATCCAAGGTAAGAAGTGTTCTTGAGGAAAAAACAAATTGGTCAAGTGTCATGGGTATCCGAGGTAAGAAGTACTCTTGGTGAGACACAAGTAGGTTGATACATGTGAGGTAGCACAAAATGTAAAATGTCAACATGGTAATGTTATTGCCATGGTCAAAAGGACCAAGAAAAATTGTCATAAAATTGCATGCCAGATGGGCCAAAATAGACTAATGATGAGGTGACAAGGTGGTAATGTTGGTGGGAGTGGTCAATATGACTCTATGTGCATGAGGTACATGGACACTACCTCCATATTTTCATGGACATAATATCCAACAAAAAAATTAGGTCTAATGTAGTTTTTCCAATTTAGGTAGATAAAATGTTAATCACCTAGGTGAGATGCCATAAAATTTTAGAAAGGGGAATGGGGACCCTAACCAAAGATAGTTTGGGGGTTCCCTAAGGGTCAATTAGTGTTGATCACCATAACTAGTAATGGTTAGGGTAAAACCCTAAAAACTTAGAAGGTAAAAAGTGAAAAGGTTAATTGTTTTTTCATGTTTGACTTTTTGCATTTGTGCTCTAGGTGAATAGTGTGTTTTTAATGGTTAGTGTGTTGACACTGTTGAGGTGGAAGATTGTGATTGGTTTTCTTTCTCGAGTGAGGATCAAGCTAATAGATGATGGTCAAGGATACAATGGATTGGTGGGACAAGGCCTATGACCACACTAATGATCATAGAATGAGGTAGGGGTTATTTTGAATTGATAGTTAGGGTTGATTTTGAAAATAGTTAAGGGATTTAGCTATTTCAGTTAGCTATTTGTGAAAGCCCTAGGTAGGATTTGGGTAGGTTTTAGGTTAAATAATGGGTTTAATCAATAATTGGTGGGGGTGGGTTGGTAAATGAGGCCAAGGGAGGGTATAACTTAACAATTTTGTTGTATTTCAAGCATTTTAGGTAGTTTAGGAGTGAGATAGGGCTGTAACAGAGGTGTTTGGTTTGAGTCCCTCCATGGTTTGGGTGAAGACAATAACTAAAGATGATTCTTCTTGATTGGTTATAATCAACCCCAAGGAGGATAAATGGTCCTAAGGGACTAGTAATTATTATAGGAACCATCAGTGGTTGAAGGACTAGCTACAAAAGGGGTGGGTTTTAATTGTAAAGGTGTTTACTAAAAAGAGTCTAGGATTGGAGATTGTAGTTGATGAGGGTAGAGTTTGTAGGATAGTTATTTAGTGAGGTGAGGATTAGATTAGTTGATAAGTGTTGGGGAGATATAAGGATAGAATAGGTGTGGTTTTGACAAAAGGATGTAATGGGGTGTATCAAAATAGGTTAAGGCATGAGTTAGTACTTATTTTTAAATGGAAAACTAAGTATGCATGTTTGTTGTATGTTATATTTATAGGCTCATGAGCATATTCACTTGAGGGACCAGGTACCCATACTCTTTGTCTAAATTTGGGATGCCATGATGATGATGAGTGGTATCATATATAGGCCATCTAATTAGGTGTGATGCACCATTATCAGCACCTACCCTAAGATCTTGTGATAATAATTATGGTTATCAGGAGATGGGACCCCATAATGAATACCTTTTAGATACCTACTAGAGAGATCACCATCCTCCTAGAGGATGTGTATAGGTTCACTCATTTATATATTCAAGGAGATGTAATTTATCAAATAGAGAGTGATGAGATAGACTATCACATGGAGATGATATATGGTGAGGATCACGTTCATGCATGGTTTCACATAGGTGGATTCAATTATGGTCCATTATACCAAATGGATCCTAAGGATATATGCTTGATTATGATGATGATATCCCTAAAAAGTTTTGTGCTACCTAATTAATTTGGGGGGTAGTTTACACATGTATTACTTGGTGTTTTAGTAGAGATGTTATTAGTGAGGACTATGTTTCAATAGGCCTTAGTTTACTAGTGTAGATATACCAGGAGCTTTGGGGATTTTAAGCACATAGATGATATGGTATCAATGTTGGATTCATTTTAAACTATTAGGAATTCAAGCACATTCAAGTGTTGAAACCTTTATGGATATCGATTGAGGATTCTCTACCAACTAATTATATAGTGGGATACCTATGTTAGAAGAAAGGTGGAGCCATGATAAGGGAAGGTAGAGAAGCCAAAGATATTGAGTGGTTATAAGATGATTTGAAGGGGTTGGTACCAAGAGATGTGATATGGTAACCATATGTTGGATGGCTATAGTGGACTAGATATAGGTATCACATCCTAGGGCTGTAGAGTTAGTGGTGGATTTATGGTAGACAAGAGATGGAGATAGAGTTGATCCTATTTGACTATGTACAGAGGTAGTTTGGTCTAGTGTAGATGATTTTTCCTAATGTTCCTATGTATAGGGTAGATGAGGATGAGTTATTGATTCTTAAGCCACAACCATAGGATGTTATGTTAGATTATGAAGAGCTACCAACAAGAAATCCCATTGATGATGTAGGTGTTGCTGATGGATACTTATCTAAGTACCAAGGAAGAATGCCATAATAAACATTAGATGTGGTTATTTGGGCCAATAGGCCATGGACATATATTTGGTAAGGGCACAAGCATAGGGGGATGGTTAGGTGGTATTAACACTCACTACAACATAGGCCCAGGTCATCACATTATAGGGGTAGGTAGCCACACTACAAGTTTAGGTGGCCACTTTACAGGGGTAGTTTTAGGCATTGATGGATAAGAGGGACCAGACATAGGTTACCCTTGGCATGGTTACATAGGAGAGAGATGCTCTTAGATAGGGTGGAGGAGAAATGGCAATGCTAGCTAATTTTGTTCTTCAGGTCTAGTATTTAACCATAATTTAGGAACTAAGATATTATGAAGCCATAGTTCTCACTCAATGCCTAAAAGAGATGAGATGGGGGGATTACAAGGTTAGCTTGGTAGGTGGCCTAGCTCTCATGAATCAAAGATAGTGGGATTTAGTAGTGGGTCCCCAAGTAGGTATCCCAAAAGGACCACTACCAGTTAGGGATATAGGTTTAAGTACAAGTGGGGTGAGTGGTAGTGGTACAAGTGCAGGGGTAGGTAAAAGTTCCCCATGATCATGTATGGGAATATTTTTACATATTGGTAGTGATAGGTATAAACCATTTTGATACCAACTTGTGTGCCAATGCAGTGAGATGTATATTTGGAGAGAGAGAGCACATACATTGTTCACTATATTATTTTATGATGACATGATGGAATATATAATATTTATGGATAATGGTGTTATATATGATGTTTATTATTATGATTGATGTATGTTTATGGTTCATGAAGTTCATGTTTATGATTGATGTTTTATGAGATGTTTGACTTGGTAGATTGGGCATGTGATGTTAGAAAGCTAGCTATGATGCCCTAATTTTATTGATGGATGTGAAAGTATGTGTTATCAATGGATTTATGTAATGTGATAATGTAATATCTTTGTTTATGATAATGTTTATATGTTTTGGATGAGTTGATGTTTATAAGATGGATTATGTTATTGTCATGGTAAATGGATAGAGTGATAGATGGTATATGGATTGATGTCTTTCCCATTGGTTTGATTTATGCTTACGATGATGTAATGGTATGATTATATACTCATATGATGTCATGATGGTTAATGGATAGGATGATGTTGAGGATATGTTATTAAATGTTTTGCTTACTTTTTTGCTCATAGATGTCTAGATGATGTTGCTTATAGACATAGTTGACGATGTTCACACTTTTGATTTGATAGTTGTTGTTTATGCTCATGGAGATAAAATGTGAATATGGTTAAAGATAAGAATACATGAAGTAAGCAAATAACAAGATAATAAAAATGAATATGATGCCTTTCCATTGGCAAGGACCAAAATAAAACTTGAAGTTGGATTGGCTTAGTGAAAATAATCCTTTCAAATGGTTTACATTAACATGTTTATGTTGATAAATAGGTATCTTAATCACATTGTGTCGAGTAAGCTCATAGTCCCATGCATATGATATGTGGAGGGAGAATGGGTGAAATTGAAACCTTTAGTGAAAGTAGCTTAGCCCTTCTGTAATATTCTAAAGAGGTAGTATAAACAAGTCTATGCACATATATAAAAAATAGACTGATGGATGTGGGTAGTCTACTAAGGAGGGCCAATTGTGGCCTTTTAAGATTATTGATTTTATGAGATCCAATTGTGGCTTTCTTGTTAATTTTGCTTTTAATTAAGGGTCTTTGATAATTTGAATTTTCTTTGAGGTTAAGGAAGATGATCGATGCGAGAAGCTTTCAAGAAAGTTCTAGATTTGACAAATGCTTTACTTGGCCATCCTTCAAGGGAGTGGTCTAAGTTTATATGCTTAGCTCAAATGATTTTGATAGTTGTCCTTCAAGGGAGAAGTCCACCTTATGTTTTGAAAATTTGGTTGACTATTAAATAGTTGTCCTTCAAGGGAGTAGTTTATGAATGCTAGGGGTCATCCATGATTTTGTTTTGACTTTTGATATTGCTTTTGCTTAACATAGAATTGATTATACATGTTCAAGGGATTACCTTTATGAAGGAATGAATAAGTTGACATGAAGATTTAGTAGGTGAAAAATGGGTATAGATGACAATGACCATAAGAAAAGATCTCAAATAGATAAGAAATACTATGAAAACCATGCCATGGATAGAGCCATGGTACCCACAGTTCAAGATTAGGATATGATTATGATGGATAATCACATGATTAAGTTGTATTCAATTTCCCCTAAGAAGAGGGAAATGAATGTGGTACAAGGGATGAGCTTAAATTAGGCAAATTATGATCGTCATCCTTATTTAACAATAGAAGGGATGCAAAAGCAAAACATTGAGAAGCTCAAGTTCTAGTTTTCCTTTTGAGAGAGGACAAGCGATAAGCTCTTGATCCATACTTATGGGTTATGATGTATGGTCTAAGCTAATTGAAATCATATTTTTGCCTTTTTTTTCTCCATATTAGTTACATGTTGATTTGTTTTGAGAAAAAGATATCCAATATTGAATTCTTAAACTTTTAGGTGTTTTTTATAGGTGCATTTGATTCATTATTGATAGACACAGAGATGGGAAAGAGTATCCAAATGATTCTCATCAAATAGCTCAAATTGGGCTAAACATTTTTTATGAGACTCATCTTCCAAAATAAGATCATGCACAGATATGTAAATATAAGGCATTTGGATTTCAAGAGGCAATACAACCTAAAATCCAAACATGAGGGAAAAAGGTTTAGCACCTATAGGGTTTCAAATGCTAGTAAACTTAGCTTTTCATCCCCTTATCACCCATAAGCAAATAGAGAAGCAAAGACCTCTAACAAAACCCTTAATAACATGCTTACCAAAATGGTCAATGTCTTAGGTCATAATTGGCTCTTGCACATCCCTTTCACCTTATGTGCATATCACACTAGAATTTGAAACCCTATAGGTGCTAAACCTTTTTCCCTCATGTTTGGATTTCAGGTTGTATTAGCCTGTGGTGATATGTTGAGTTTAATTCCAAATACATCGCAAATACCTTAAACTTGTTTATTTTTGAAGGATTTTCCATTGTCAGTGATGATCTTATGGGGAACACTAAAATGGTAGATGATATGATGGGTGATAAATTTAATAAGTTTTTTTAGCTTTTATCAAGATAAGAGGAATGGCCTCCACCCATTTGGTGAAATATTCAATCTTAATGATGATAGAGTGATGTCACTATGAAGAGTGAGGGTTAATCTCACTAATAATGTCTAGACCCCATTGTGATAAGGACCAAAATTTAGTAGAAATTTAAAGGATATGGCTAGGTGCATGGTGTAAATTCACCTATTGTTTACACTTGACATACTTTTTCACATAATCATGATAGTATTGGTTAAGGGTAGGCCAATAATAGCCTAAGAAAAGGATGCACTTAGCCATAGTAAGTCCACTAAAGTGGTCCCCATAGATACAATCATGTTTTTCTTTGATAGAGTGAGAAGCTTCTAGGCCACAGAGGTAATAGAATAAGAAGCCATCAAAACCATGTTTGTAAAGGAATTATCCCATTACAGTATAACAAGAGATTCTCTAAATAAATGCCTGATGGATAATCCTAGAGAGGTCAAAGGGAACTATGTCAAGGTGAAGGTAGTCAAAGGTTTTTTGATACAAAAGGTTAGGTAAAATCTCTTCCACATTAAAGATGGTTAGAGCATCTGATTTGGTGTAGGAAGGTTCAGCGAGGTGATGGATAATGACTAAAAGTGTGGAGTCTAAGGGTACTGATAGGATCTAAGAGGCAAGAGAATAAATGGTATCAATAAATTTATTAGTAGATCATGGGTGGTTTGAATGTGGTACTATTCAAATAATGTCAAGAGTTCTACAACTAATTGTTTGTATAGTTGTAAAATCTCATTCTTACACTGGTAAATGCCATTGACTTGATTAACCACAACTAAGGAGTCACTAAATATGTTGATCATTATGAATCCCAAGGCTAACATCATTTGGAGACCTATTACTAGGGATTCATATTTGGCCACATTATTGGTATGTTTGAAGTCATGTTTAAATGATAAAAGAAGTGGTTTAGCAATAAGGGGGATAAGGATGATACTAACTCCACCACCACATTCATATTTAGAACCCTAAAAAAACATGGTTACTTAATTGGTGAAATCTCATTGAGATAAGATTATGATAGACTCATCTATAAACTCAAGAGGATGAGGTTGGTTGTCTATTAAGGGTGTATCAACCAGTTGGTTGATAATGACTTTCCCTTTAATTGAGTTCTATTGGAGGAACTCAAGGTAAAACTTAGCTAAAATCATTAGCCACTTGGCCATATGCTAGTTTTGGTATGGATTAGAGTGCATGTACTTGAGTAGGATAGTATTAGTTATGGAAAAAGTTTTGTGGTTAAGAAGGTAGTGGTGAAGTTTGGTGGCCATAAAGACTAGAGCCAAGCACAGTCTCTCAGTATGTGTATATCATGTTTTGTAGTTTACAAGAGTGTGGCTTAGGTAATAGATGGATTTTTCTTTATGTTGTTTATCTTGATTGGCAAGCATTCCCCCTAGGGAATGGTTAGTGGTAGAGTTATATAGGTATAAATGTTAGTCATCCTTAGGAGGTATGAGGATAGGTGGAGATAGAAGTTACTCTTTTAGTGCATCAAAGGCCTTGTGACAATCAACATTCCACTTGAAAGATATGTACTTCTTCAAGAGGTGGTAGAAGGGTTGACACCAATCAAAGATCCAGGAGGTGAAGTGGTAAATGAATTGGAGCTTCCCCTACAGAATGTGAAGTTGTTTAAGATCAATTAGAGGTAGCATCTTGAGGATGGATTTAATTTTAGCTAGATCAACCTTGATTCCTCAAAGGGAAATGATGAAGCCTATAATTTTGTATTAAAATACCTCAAAAATACATTTCTTGGGATTGAGGTAGATAGGATAGTGGATAAGTCACTCAAAGATAATCTTGAGAATGACTAAGCAGTCTTTACAAAGTTTGGACTTCTTGAGAAGGTCATCCACATAGTATTTGATGATTATATGGATAAGGTCATGAAAAATATAGGTCATGACACATTGGTAGGTTAAAAAAACATTCTTAATATTGAAGATCATGACTCTATAACAAAAAATCCCCCATGGGGTGATAAAGGAAGTCTTGTGTTGATCTTCAAGGGCAATCAAAATTTGATTATAACCTAAGAATCCATCCTTGAGTGATAACATCTCATGGCATACCATTTTCTAGGTAGAGGAAAGTCATCCTTTGGGTAGGTAGGTTGAGGTCATGAAAGTCCACATAGATACATAGTTCCCTTGTGGGTTTAGTGATAGGCATGATGTTAGAAACCCACTAAGGATAAAAAATGGGGTAAATGAAGTTGACATAAAGGAGGCATTGGAGCTATTATTTGATAAGGAGGGCTATGTGAAGATGCATTTAGTGGAGTTTCTATCTGATAGGCTTAGCATAATGATTAGTCACAATGTTGTGGGTGGCAATGGTTGGGTTAATATCTGGCATGTCGACATATGATCAGGTGAGTGTAATAATATGGTCCTAGAGGAAGGTAAAAAAGTCATGTAGTTCCTTAGGCATGAGAGTTTAGCCTAGATTGACAATATAGGGGTTGTATAGAGTGCATATGTCAATATCCATGGTGGGTGTTTTCAACATGGTTAAGGTCTCTAGAGGTAAGGATTTATGGATGGAGGAATTAGGCACACCAAGGTAGGTGAGAATAGAATCATCATCCTAGAATTGAATAGTTTGAATGGTAGGAGAGTCTTCTCCCACTACTTTAGGATGGATGAAATGGATGGATATAGGTGCCCCTTATTTTGGATAATTTATCGAGCTAAGGGTAATCATGTTGATGAAAAAAATAGGTGAGATGATGTCCTCATCCTCATACTCAGGTGGAGGGGGTGTTGGTAAGGAAGGGGTATCTTATTAAAAAATGGTATTGGTAGGTTATTTGGATTTCTTCTTATTGGGTAGAGTACATCCAAGGCCATGTTTCTTTTTAGGCTTGAGGGTCTCAATTGAGATCAATGTGTGTGTGCCACACTCATACCATCCTAAGCCAAATCATTTCTAGGCACACTTGTGGAGGTATAGCTTTCAAAAGTTTGTGTTATCAAAGTAAGATAAGTTGGGGATGAATGGTTGAGGTAGAGAAGGAGTGGTAGTAGTGTTAACTAGATTTTCGATTCCCCCATAGATAAACTAGGTTTGATAACTTAGAGGCCCCAAGGGGGTAATTGATCCATTATTGAGGTTATAAATTTGTTAATGGTTGATATTTCCATATTATTTAGGAGTTTGGAAGGCATCAAGGGTAAGGAGGTGGTATTCTCCAATGGTAAGGCATTGAAAGGTAGTTTCAAAGGGATTAGTGATGGGTATTTGGCTTATAAGAATAGACAAACTAGTAGATACCTTAGTGGAAGAGGAGGTAATGGCTTTGGCTTCCATGAGTGAGGGTTTGGTTAAGGATGCTTATGGTTTTTTGGATGGAGGTAGGAGGATGTCATTAGGTTGGTAGGTCATGCAAAATGGTTAGGTTCAGCTAGTATGGTAACAACTTGACCTTCATATTCAAATTTGAGACAATGATGGGGGGTGGAAAGTACACAACCCATGGTATGGATCCAAGGTCTCCCTAGTAAAACATTTTACTAGAATTCATCTTTAACCACATAAAAGATTTTGGGGAGTGTGTGAGGTCCTAGTCAAATGTGAAGGATAATGATTCCCAAGGTAGTGGTCATAGTGTCATTAAAAGATCTAAGGATGGCTAAAGTTTTGAACATGACATTATTTGGTAGCTTAAGTTGGTCATAGACATGGGAAGAGATGATGTTGATACTAGCTCTCCCATCAATCATAACCTATTTTATGTGGGTTTGGTTGATATGGTATTTAATAAAAAGAGGGGGATCCAGGTACTTAAGATGGGTATAAGGTATCTCTAAGTCCTTGAAGGTAAAAAGGTTAGAGAGTTGGAGAGTAATTAAAAAGGCCTCTATAGGTTAGGAGTCTCTTAGTTTAACTGTAATAGCTTGCACATCCTCTATCATGGCTTGACAATGGTGGGGTGAGGTGGAAATGATTTTGTAGAGGCTCATCTTAGCTAGGGTATGGTGAAGTTGTTTATAATGACCCTCCAAATGGATTTAAATGGGTTAGCCTCTAAGGTTCCTAAGATGGTAAATTTAGGCTTATCTATAGATGTAAAGGTTTAGATCTAGTGTGACTTAAGATGAGTTGGTGGGTATGTCTATGGAATGGACAATTTTTCCTTCAATTTATCTTTTTTTGTGATTACATGACCACATTAATAGTATCGATAGATAGGAAAGGTGGGATATGAGTTTGGGTGGGCTCTTGGTCATTTTGAGGTGAGAGTGGGGGATTAAGAAAGTGTTAGAGATTAGTTGTTGGGTGTATTAGTAGAGGGTTTAAGGGAAGATACTCTAATAAAATATCATCTTCATCATAGAGATCTGTTGAAATTCTCTATGTCATGCCTAGGTGTCTAATGATAGGAGTAGATTTGATGGCCATTATACCAGGCTGGCTTCAAATTGAGAGGATTGAAAGGTTTGATAGGAGGTAATGTGAGGTAGGAGGTCTACAAAAATCTTTTAAGAATGGTCATATAGGATTCTATTAGAGGTAAAATAATTTTTATGGATCATGGTTTTGGTTCGTAAGATGGGCATGTTAGTGGTAATAGGTTTAGTAAGAGATGGTTTAGGTAAGGTGATGTTTCTCATTGATGGTTTTGGTCTAGGTATATTGGTAGTTGAGGTGGTTGAGTTTGATGGTTTGACTATTGGTAATTTGAGAAGGACCAATGCATCATATAATAATTGGGTTGGCATAACCAACATAAAAGGGGGACATATGTTAAAAGGGGTTTAATTTTTAAACAAAGTGGAAGGGTGAGGCCCTAAGATAGAGGGCAAGGTAGACACAGGTAGAGTTTTAGTCATGTGACCCTTCAATATTTTCTTCCCCTTGGTTGGTGTGGGTCAAGATTTTGGTATAGGCTTGGGTTAGGTTAATTCCACTTTTAAGGATGGGTGAACCAAACTTTAAGTAGGGAAGGCACCAAGAGTCTTGAAAGGTTTTGTTGGTGTTGTGGTGGTTGGAAAGACAACTATTTTAGTTGACTGAGAGGGTGAAAGGGTGGTAGAATTTTGGATTAGTTTAAGAGGTGGTGGAGAAATGATGGAGTGGTTATTTAGAGGCATGATATAAGGTTTAGGTTTGTTGATTTAATAGAGTCATAGGTGTTGCCAAAAAGTGTCTTAATCCATGTCTAGATTTGTGACCATACCTAACATTTGCATGTGTTTATAAAAATTCATGTATGTCAATTTTGTGTCTTGGGTAGTGGGTATCAAGGATACACCTATGGGTTGAGAAGGAATTTTGATAACCTCATATATTTCCTTAAACAAGGGAGGTAAGTTCAAGCTAGGTGGTTGCTCTGTGAGGGGTGTTTATGAAAAAATTACTTCCTTGGGCATGATTTCCATAGTTGTGGCTTGATTTATAGTTAGGGTAGATGGTAGGTTAGTAATGGTTATTTATTTGGGTTGGCTATCAAAATGGGTACTTGATGATTCCAACACCTATATGAGTATAACCAAGGAAAAAGGAACATCTTCGGTTTATTATTTCAAAGGAAGAGAAGATGATTAGGCCACTTTGATAGGTGAAGTGGGGGAGAAACAAGTAGGTTGGATGATAGGCTTCCCATTTAAAAGTGTGTTAAGGACCATATTGACCATGGGGGGATCATGAGAATATTTATCTTGTGTGTCCTTGGCTTCAACAAGGGCATGGTTGGGAAAAGGTTTCTTGAATATTTAAAGAGCTTGATTTTGAGGGGGATTAGGAATATCCAACACAAGCTCCACCTTGTTGATAAGACTCTAAAAAAAATTATTGAAATTATTACATTGGTTTAAATCATGTCAATTTACTTGATGAAAAGTACAAAGGTCATTCTTGTTATACCAGCTAGATGCTGGATGAGAAGAATCAAACTCTTAGAGCGATTTGATGGGCAGAAATTGCATAAGGTTAGCTCTTAATAGCTTCTCTAGAAATGATGCATAAGATTATCTACGTGGAGTGAACTATTTTTGGTTGATTTAGTTTGGGTTCCTTGTGTTTTTTTTAGAGGTAATGGAATAACTTTGTTGATTGATGTTGGGTGAAGGAGAGGTTTTAAGGACAATAACATTAGTAGTTCCCTTGGTCTTGGTTCTAGTATTGACTTGGTTGCTTGGGTTGGAGGAAGAGGTTTCATTGGTCTTGAAGGTAGAGTTTTTGTTTCATAAATTCAATTTACCCATATATGGCCTAGTTTTTTAGCTTACGTGCAATGGTGGAAGCTTCATTAAAATTTCTAAAGCTTTGGATATATAGTGTAGATGATATATGTTTGGCACATGCTCAAGCAAAAAGTTCTATAAGTTCAAGTTGAGGTAAGGAAAATGAAATATGATTAATCAAGCTTCTCCAATGAGTTATGGATTCAAAAATGGATTCATCATTAAATTGCATGATATAATAGAGTTTGATGATAGAGACCTTCTTAGATATGTTAATGGAAATGTGATCTAAGAAGACTTGTGCTAGTTGGGTGAAAGAAAAGATGGAATTCTTGGTGAGGGAACTATACTAGTTGAGTGTTGGGATGGATGGAGACATGGGGAAGGTTCTAAGGAGAAGGGAATCATTGTAATAAATCATGTAACATGTGTGTTTGAAAGCCCTAAAGTGTTATTGGGGGTCTTCCTTGCTCTAAAATTTGGCAAATTTTAGAAGCTCCCATTAAGGAAGGTAAGGTCTAATGGGGATAAAATGATGAATAGGTTCATCAAAAATGTGATCATAGGATAGGATGTTATGAGCCCCTAAAATAGATGACTCAAGGTTGGTCATCTTATCCATGAGAATTTTCATTAATTCGATTTGAGGTGGTACACCAAAAGGATTGTAAGGCTAATATTGTGGTTGAGGTTGGGAAACATATTGGTAATTATTTGGAAGTTGAGAGGCTACCACATATTGGAGTGTGAATGCTAGATGTTGGGTAGGGTAGGTGGATGATGGTGGTTAGGTAGTGGGTACATACCCTTGTGGGTTAGGGATGTAACCTAGGTTGGGTATGATAGATACCTATTGAGGGATTCTTTTGAGTTGGGTATGGGTGGTAGTTGGGTTGGTGACAAGAGGTGAGGTAGTGACTATCATGCTATTAGGTGGTGAAGTATAAGGGATAGATACCCATAATCTTAATAAATGGGTATTGAGCAATGGGTTAGGTTTGACAGAGGAGAGGTTTGTAGTGATAGTAGTAGATGATATAATAATAAGTGGAGCATGATGGGTTAATGTTAAGGTGGCTCCTTAGGTGGAGGAGTTATTGGTAGGGGTGGAAGGCATAAGGGTATGGGTTGGTTGGGTAGGTTGGTTCTTAGCTATGGTGTCAAAGGGGTTAATATATGAATATGCCTAGGTAGTTGAAGGTTTGGTGGTGTTCATGGAAATAGGGATACCCTTCATAAGGTGGGATGGCATGTCATAAAGAGGATCCTAAAGTGGAGTTGAAACTAGGATATGGTGAGGGGAGGTGTTAAAGTAGTGCTAAATGGAAACTAGATTATTGTCTAAAAAAGTGGTAAAATCCATGTCTCCTTGGGGAAATACCTAAGGAAAAATAGGGCTTCCTAATGGATGGGTTAATCTTTAGTCTTAGAGACATACTCCATAGATGAGGAGGTAGAAGAGGTTGATTTAAGTGATGGGTTTTGCTATACTAGGTCTCATCATTTTTGGTGAGTGAGATCCACACAATAAAGGAGGAGAGAAAACAAGGACAAACTCACCAATCAAACAAGAAGAAAATGATCATGGAAATCAAGAGACACACTATGAACTATATTAAGCCTAGAGGTTAGATTTAATCTTTTTTTTGGCTTATGCCTTAATTTGTGTTATAGAAGTTGGATTATAGATCAAACACTATAAAAGGATTCTATGGTTGGTTTTAGGTTATTTAGGTGATAAAAATAGTCTATATTATAATCAATATGTGGCTTGGTATTGGGACCCACCCTCTCACTTCACAGTCTCATAATGATAAGGGTGTTAGGTTCTTAGCCAATATATATTAATATCTAGAGTTTATACTTAACCAAAGAGATGATTTGGTTCTGCCCTTGGTAATGAGCTCTAAGTAGGATTGCTAGGAATGGGTAAGGTGACCTCTAGGTGATGAAATCCTAGTTGGGCCTTCTCTCAAATTATTTTGATTATTGATTGATGAAAGTGGTTTGGCTAGTGTGTGTAACAAAAGTGGTACTAAGATAAGATTATTGTGTTTTAATCCAAAGTGAACTAATCTTAAAATAAATCAATGGATGTAATTGATTTTAAACCCAAAAGAAACTTTAGTTTCAATTATAATCATAGATAGAGAAAAGAGCATACAAATGTAAAGAAAATGTGAGTAAAGACTCTAGGTCCCACCAAGCATGACAAAATGTTTCATGTAAATTTTCACTTAAGTTCTAGGAAAGAGAGAAAATAAACTCAATATGGGTATAGTTGAAAAAACTACTTGGTTGTGTGTGAATTGAATCCAAATTATTGTGAGAGCTCCTCTTTGGATTGGGAGGAAGACCTATTGATAATAAACCACTAAAGCAAACTTGTTTGTTAGATAGATAGCTAGGTGGATTGCCTAGAAATAGCTAGATCCTAGAAGTGGGATTCCTTAGGGGATATTGATCCACTTGTTTTAAATAATTAGGATCACAAAACTAGAAATAAGGTATTTTCATCAATAATCAAAAGGTACTAAAACTAAATACAAGGATGCTTGCTAAGAAAATAGACTATAAATGATCTAATTAGAGATAAACTAATTAATACTAGTGATAATGGGTTAAGGTATGCCTCAACAAATCTAAAATAAGCCTATGAATAGGTAGGGACATACAAAACTAGATTTGGTTGGGTGTAGGTAGGTGGAATTAACTTGCTAGTTTTTGGTGCTAGAGGTTACCATTATCAATCATCTAATCATCACCAATTAAGGAGAACCATTGTAATTCATCTAACCATCACCATTCATCTAACTATTTCCATTTGAGGCTAACCATAATTGATTAGGTAGCCAACATTGGTTTCCTATCAGTGGGATTAGGAGTGGAATTGGGATTAGTGTTGTTGATTGATGAGATTTAAAAGGTAAGTTCCAAGAGGTAAATAAGGGAAAATCTGATATTAAAAATTAAAATATGATAATTAGATACCTAAAATCAAATACTTATCTTACTATAAGTTGATTGGGTGGATGGTTGAGCTAAATTTCTAGTTGGTGGAATCTGGGTTGATTTCGACAGAGTAATGATACCTAAAATCTTGGTTGAGAGATGATGGTAAGTTGGATACTAATAATATGGATGATGGAATTTGATAATTCTAATTATGTTGATTGAACCACAAAAAATGATTTTTTAGACACAAAGCTCTTGATAACAATTGCTAATATTTTGGCCTCCCAAGCCTCTCTCTTATAGGTACAAGCAAGAGGTGGAACTGAAGGTGTAACTAGGCCATCTAAATATAATTTTTCCATGTAAAGGATTGAAACAAGATTTAAATGAGATATATTTAGAGAATAAAATTTTTTGTTTACATGTATTTTTGATGATATAATTACAAGTGGTGTAACCTAATTGTCACCAGTTAAGGTGATCGTCGTGGGTCACCTTGACCATCATCAGTTGAGGGCCTAGTGAAAAGCTAGGTTAAATTGGTGAAAAGGTGAATTAAGTTATCAAATTGGATAACTTTATTCTCAGTTAGGTAAGTGAGTTAGGTAAAGTAGAATTTTTGACCTTGTATGTGTAATCAAAAGAGGTTAAAGAGAAACCCAAGGCATTTCAACAACTAGGACTATGTGTGTGGTTTTATATTGTCTATAAATATATTAGATAGATTTTATTTTATTATATGTTTAATTTCATTGCATGTTTATTTTTTTGTGTTATTTTATTTTATGTTTTTGTTTTTCCCATCTATATACCTTCATTTTATGATGTTCCTATGATGCCCATCCTTTGTTAGTAACTGCTTTAGGTAATGGCCAAAGCTCAGAAGGATTGTTGAGAAGCAAGAAGACCCAAGTTGAAGCCTTTGATCTAATAAATTTTAGCATAATAATGGAAAATTTAGTGATCCAAATATGAGAGTCTAATTATTATAATAAAAATAAGTGGATTTTAGAATAACCTACACCCTAATAGAGCCACCAAACTACACTTAAAATAAATATCTCAAGAAAATATTGGATTATTCAAGTTGATCAAAGATTGGATGGTAATTCATTACTTCATCATAAATTCACCCTTGTATTGGTCCAAAAACCTCAATTTAAAATAATAATAAATGATGATATTCTCAAGGGAATCTTGCAAAAGAATCAAGAAAGCATGCAAAATTTAAATTTTGAGTCTACCTTGAAAGGTCTATGTAAGCAATCTCTACTACAGGTTTTATAGCCTAGTTGGTAAAGGATAAAGGCCATGAATGGGACCAATTTAATCTCTATTGAGGTTATGGATGATCATCTAGTAATATAAAAATGCCCCAGCTATTCCACCTAAAGCCATTAATCCATTAATGCCCTGGATGAAGCATAATAACCATACTAACCTTGATTATTCAGATAAAATTTGAGAGTGAAATGGAAAATGAAAAACACTTTTTACACACATTAGTAGCCATTTAAAAGGTGGAATATTATTATGTCACTTGATATTATGAGATTTTAGTGCCCCATCTTTTCTATTGAGAATAAATATTCCTCTTACAATCTATGTATTGAACAAAAAAAGAAAAATAAATTGATTGGGTTATAAGTGATTTTTTTCACTTTCCCTATATAAGTTTATATTTTTTGTGGCTAACATTCTCCCTTTTCTTCTAAATGTGGGACCCCTCTAAAAATCTCAAGAATCAAAGATTCAAGTTCTTTATTTTGTTCTCATCGACAACACCTTCTTAAATCCTTAGAATATATGCCACCTTGATTTCTTTGAGCATCAACAAGCCTATTTTATCTTTTATGACTAGGGTATTTGTTTTAATATTTTGTGAGTCATGACATAAATATTTGAGGTCAAAATTATAGGAATATCCTAGAGTCTCATTCCCTTCCCATAGCAGCAAACTAGTTTCTTTTCATGAAATATCAAAATATCTATAGCTGATAAGTAAGTTTTTAATATAGCATGGTCCTTTTTATTTTCTTATCCTTTTTATGAATTTTTTAGAGCCCAATTGAATGGGAAGGCACCACATCTCTATGTGTTAGAATGGCTAGTCCCCTAAACCTATCAAAAATGTTAGAGCTTAGGAGATCCCAACTGAATGGGAAGGCCACACATACTAAATGTTAGAGTGACCATTCCCCTAGACCTATTAGAAATGTCAGAGCCCAAGAGATCCAAGTTAAATGGGAAGGCACCACATCACCATATGGTAGATTATATAGTCCCCTAGACCTATTATAGATGTTAGAACCTAAGAGAGCCTAGACAAATGGGAATACACTATGTCACCTTATGTTAAAATGGCTAGTCTTATGGACTTTTCAATAAATTTAGAACCTAAGAGAGCATAACTGAATGGGAAGGTGACATGTCATTTATTGTCATATTTTCCAATCCCCTAAACCTATCATATATGTTAAAACCCAAGAGAGCTAGTTAAATAAGAAGGTACCATATCACTACATGTCAAATTGTTTATTCCCCCAAACTTTTCAGATATGTTAGAGCCCAAGATATCTTGGCTAAATGGAAGGTGACATATCACCATGTGTTAGAGTAGTTAGTGCCTTATACCTATTAGATATGTCAAGGCCAAGAAGATCCTGGCCGAATGAGAAGGTGCCATGTTGTCTAGTATGTGGATGAATGAGCTACCACATAAGGACCTAAGGTATAGATGAAGGTGAAGAACTAATTTGGATGTCCCATGTGTCCTAAGGTGACAGATCACCCTTCATGAGGGATTTACACAAAGTATAAATCTTTTCTTAGGTGTTATCCATTAGTAATGGGACCAATCAGTGGAGACCACATGTCAAAAATTAAGAGTTAATTAAAAATCATATAAGATATGTGAATGAATTCCTATCACACATTAGGCATTAACATAATAGGAAATTGGGCCTAATTTGATAGCTATAAAACATCACATTTCCATTATTATATCTAGATAGTGGTAGAGGATCATTGGCTCCAAATTTAGTTTTAGATATATAAATAAAGAAATAAAATCCATCAACTAACTCAAATTTGAATTTGTAGCAAGTGAGCCACCAAAAATCGTTAATATATGGGGATGCATGCATGCATTTATAAAAATCCTAAGAGAAGCTCAATAATAGTTACCATTGATACCTTCAAAAAATATCAAACTCCTTACTTTAAAATTTCCACAAAGCACCCCTATATCCCATTCATCTCATGGTCAAAACTTCCATATTACCCTCCATCTTTCTACAATGGCTACATCATCCTTAAACCCAAAGGCTAAAATTAAATACTAGGATACCTAATGGTTTAGATAGGGACCTACCAAATATATGATATCCTTCATGACTGGGATAAGAACCTAGATTCTAAATGGGTTAACAAGGAGGATATCAATTCATACACAATGTAAACCTTCTATGAGGAAGTATAGGTAGGCATGGTATTATTAAACTAACTATTTTGGGGCTATGACTACTTTTATGTCAAGGAGTTATGGGTGACTTTCTAATATTTGATATTTACATGCCCAAAAGTCCAATAAATGGAAGGATTAATTAAATTCAAGTTGGTAAATTACACTATAGATGTTTTATCCTAGGAAATTTATTCATGGTGAACTACCTATTAGATGCAATCCATGAGACTCTTTATTTTAAGCCTTTGGTTTTTCCTACATGGGTTCCTAAGGGCTCAATAGTCCATATAGTATTTTACAAGTTATATATCCACTAGTTCCATAATCACATCTAGGACATATGTGAGCATTTATACCTAGTAATCTATAAAGCCATCAATGAGGCCCCAATACCCCATATCTCAAAGACAATCATAGATTCCATCATAACCATGGGGACTACTAAATTTATAAGGATGACACTATGATTTAGATCATGGGTTTACTCAAAGACCCCCTCCTACAACATTTTTTTAGACCACCTAGAAGAATAGGATATTTCACATCAACTAGTGGAAGGCATCTTTTCTTTTTACATATAGCCTTATCAAAAGGTGTGTCTACCACTCTTGATCATAATAAGTCACCACATCAACAAGGCCTTCCCCTTAATTTAGAAGATTCTATCTGGGTGAGAATCCTTTACCCTTAAAAAGTGAAAAATCCATAAATAATATCCTAGAGGGTTGATATAATATCACTTGTCATGATATTCAATCTACCTCAACATTTACTATGGTCATCAATCCAAATATGATGATAAGCTCTATTTGAATACCACCAACATCTAGGAAGTGTTATCCCATATCACAACAAATAAAAATAAGGCAAATAAGGATTAATTGGTCCCATCTATACCTCCTCAAACTCCTACTCAGTCCATGGATGACCCAACTTTTATAGCTCCTTCTATCTCTTAGAGGATCCTACAAGGCATTTCACCTCCTTTTCCTCCTTGAAATCCAAGTCCAATTTTACCTCCTCCACCAAATCCTACTCCTCATGCCTTAACACTTCCTCTACATCCATTTTCTTGTCATGCTTAACCTTTACCTCTAACTCATCTGATAACTCTAATATCTAGGCCATAATAGATCTATACTTCAACCAATCGGTGTTAGGTATCCCAACCTTAGCCTACTTAGCCACCAACACTTCAACCCTAGGCTATATAGACCTCAAGTTTTAATTTTCCTGGTATCCTAAGAGAAATATTATAGTGATACTCCTAATAGGAACCCATCTAGGCTATCCTATTTCACCTCTAATTTCTCTCATTTTCCTTATAGCCATCATTCCTATGGCCTTCCAACTTCTGGTCTTGGTACCCACTAGTTCCACTCTACCTTCACAAATATCCCAAGTAGTGCCTCCTCTATTACCCATTAAAAACCCTTCATATTTTTCCAATTACCTTTGGTCTCAATCCTCCCAATTGTCCTTTCCTCTTCATTCCCCTCTACTCCCTCCATATCATAACCTAGATTCTTCCTAGTGCCTTCCTTGGGTGTGCCTTTATAAACATGCATGAATATGAAATTTAGGAACATACCACTGATAACAAGGACCCTAAATATTCCCACTCTAGTTAGTTTAGTGCTCCTGTCAATATTTTTAAGTCCTACACCATTGACACCTATGGATTCTATCATCCTAGTCACACCATTTAATATAGCACTAAAAGATGACCAAGTAATAGGCTAAAAATAAAAAGAATGCAACCCACACTTTGCCTCTAGCATGAATTAATTTTTATTTGATTCAACCTCCTCTATATGCCTCAATATCTCTTATATCCCTAGCCTTAACATCTTAGTGCCTTGTTCCTTGGCCCCCTCTTTTTATTACCCAGGGCACCACAAGATTGGACTTTAACCAACCCATCTCTTACCTACTATTTAACGACCTATTCATTTGGTAAATTCTACATCAAGTGAATCTAACTTGAGAATAGTGGTAATCACAAATTTTTATTTGGGCCTACCCCTTTTTCCCTCCTCCTTTTTCTCTTATGCCCCCTCTCACCCCAATACTTTCCTTATTTACTACTATTTTGATAACCTCTCATATACCTCTAAAAAATTAAGGAATGGTCCCAAGGTCATAGGTGATAGATATTAATACATAGGGAAACCCATTTATGTAATGTATTTTTGATCGAGCCTCCAAATAATGAAGAGAACACTCATGAAAAGGCTTGTCTATAAGGGAAACTTGTTGGTGTTGCAGACCTATCAAGATCTATTCTAACTCACCAAGGTGAGGAATTCCACCAGGGAAGAGAGGATGGTCTAAGACTAACTATATATTATCTAGACTACCCATGATATGTTCAATAAGCTCCTCAAGGACATGTAGATCTTGGTATGAACTTTAAAATCCCAAGTTAAAAGCACATCTCCTATTAGGATAATTGTGTAGCTCAAGGATGGCATCATACTACTTTTATTAGTTCTTGGGAAAGTAGTGAAGACATTAGCTGAGACCAATGTAGTATCCATTAGACTCAAGCCTATGTATAGAGGATTTTATTACTTGATGGTAAATGTTAGAAGCTAAAAGTGGTGGTTAATAAAGGAACATTCTCATAGATAACAATCATGTCAACCTTAGACCTAGGTTTGTACCAAACATATATCAAGAAAATGAGGGATATAATGGAGGAGTGGTTGGTCATGTATCCCACTATAAAATGTCCCTTGGAAGAGGGTAAAAAAAAGATATTGACCTACTTCAAAGAGTTCAATATCTCTATATTATTACCCCTAGATAACACCTTGCTCAACCAAGGGAATTCAGAATCCACCTGGGGAAATTCAACCAAGTTATGAGGGATAAATTTTCCATGGAAAAATAGGAAGTGGCCCAAGAAATGATATATATATCAATGTATTCCATGGTAAGCATCAACTAGGTCTCTGGAGTCTAATAATCAAAGGAATCACCCTTAAAAGTCTATTGGAGACTAGCATCTTAGGCTCAAGTAATCTTTAGGGAGCCCTAATAAACATTGCCATGATGGACAAGGAGTTTGACCTCATGTAAATCACATTGGAAGCTAGGTCCACCAAGTTAAATAAATTAAGATCTAAACCTTTCGATTGCCTCCATGTATCAACTAAGTGGTCCCCTACAAGTTTTTTGAGATTGTCTTGTTTTAAATTTTGAAATATGGTTCTAACTATAATGAGTGGCCATCATGGACTAAGATGGGATCCTCATGATATTTGGAGGTGATACCCATCCTTATCTATATAAGTAAGAACCATATTGCATTATAGGATTGACCAAAATTACTTGAATTTGTTTTCATATTATAGCTAAGATTTCACCTATTTTTCTTTCATCACTCTAAACTATGAAATCAACCTAGATTGATTGTTGTAATATAATTTACTCTTTTTAATGAATGCAATATTTGTTCTTTGGAAAAGGGTTTTTTATGTGTTTCAATTTTATTCCATCTTTGTGTTATAGTGATTATCAATGCTAGGTTAATTAGATCAATACTTTTTTACTTTATGTATTCCATGGTTATGATGTGATTAGTTATTATAATAATTATGTGGGTTCTTTCATTTCCCCTTTTTTAGTGATGATGATTTATGTTTTAATAAATAAATGTTCATGTGGTGTTTATGTGTATTATACAACAAAATCCTAGTACTCATTGTTAGTGAGATCTCATATTAAAGGAATACTCTTAGTTCCATTAAAGTCTTCCCACTATATATTCATAGAGGTAGAAATTTAGTAAAACTTAGTTTATAGTAGTATAACTATGGTAGAGTCACTTTGTTTAATGATCAATACATTGAGTTTATTTTAGAGCTAGAGGATTCCCTTTTACTCCTTACCCTTAGTCTTTTTTAAAATTGCATAGGTTCAACCTTGTCAATTTATCATTGATAGTATAGCAGAGCCTACCAAAACCATTAGGATGCAATCCACATCATACTTCTCTTTGGTGTTCCTTAGTGAACCATAAATTTATGTCATGTCTTATCTACCATAGAATGAGGAATATTTTGACATAATTATATTTTACTATTTCAAGCCATGATGGGTAAGAGTAGGATCTCATTCCTCTTAGAGGAAAGACCCATCTCTCCCTTATATATACTAATTCTTAGTATGTTATAAGGGTTGACTCTATTTACAAACAAGCATTGTAAAAATAATACAGAATTGATTTTCTATGTAAAAGTGTTTATTGGATTTAAAGTTATTCCACTTTTTTTTTATTTAATGGACTAACATCATTGCTATAGAACTACAATTTTTTCTTTTATATAGATTTCATACATTAACTAAGATGTGCTTCTACTATTTTAGTTAGGTTCTTGGACTCCTTTCATTTTATTTGAAGTATATAAATATATGTGTCTAATTAACTATATATACTTGTTTATAGTTCATTCATTGAATGATTCTTAGAATTAAGCATTTTTTCCTTCTCCTTAGACTCTCTCCCTATGTGATTGAAGTCCAAACCATTGTGAGACTTAGAATTCAATGGTACAACTATAACTAGGCATACTTTTGTCCTAAAAATATTTGTGTTACCACTTTGATCATAAATATTTATTTCTACCTTATCCTCCCTCTCTTTTGATCTTTATTTGTGAACAAGTGATCTTTACTTTCCTTTATAAATGGTGAAGCGAAGCAAATTAGGACTCTAGAATTTAATATGTTACAAATGGGTCTAGGTATAAGTGTAAAAGTTATATAAGTCAATGATAAAATTAGTATTGGACTTATAATGGTAGCATTTCATCCATTTAAGATATATTTCAATTAATATATCTAATGGATCCCCATACATTTAACTCATATCCTAGATTGTCTTAAAGACAATCTTAAAATGAGATGATGTAAGTCCCCAAATTATTCCCCAAGCTCACTTAGTGCATCTAACCTCATAGATGCATTTGGGATAAGATCTTAAATAAATAAAACTAGATGAAACTAGATGGATGACACCCCTTCTCAATATATAACAAGGCTTTAAGTTACTATCCTACTTAAGATAAAACTAAAACATATTTTTCATATCACTAGATCTTGAGCTTGTATTGGAATATTAATAATATCCCCATTACAATTCCATAGGATAACTAGAACTACTAGAGGGAGACCAAGACCAATGGTTGTACCTACTAGCTCATCCTCTCAATTTATCCCTAATATAAACAAACCTACAACTGAAACTATGACATGGTTGGTTGGGTTTACTATCAACATTACTAAAGTTTTCCATGATTTACCTAGGAACTCAAAATCATACATCCCAAGATTTTTAATAGGTGTGGGGTGTGCCATTGAATAACATTTCACCTCATACAAAATAGTTCTTAGGCTTATAAATGTTGAACAAGAAGATGATTCCTATATTATTTTCCTATTCACACTAATGGGAATGGTGTATGATTGGTTCTTGAACTTTCTTTAAATCTCTATCACAAATTGAAACCAATTTAATAACACATTCCTTGCCCAATTTGCATAAGTCATCAATCCAAATGTGTTATACCAACAACTATATCAAAATAGAACCCAATGAGCCCATACTAAAATTCAATGATAGGTTATAAAATATGTAAATCCAAATCAATATGTTGTATAGACAAAATGCCTATCTATCCCTTGAAATGTATAAGAATATACTAGACCTTTTAACTGATATGTTTTTATGTAGAGACCTGCTAGTGTTAGACATACCTATAGTTTATGTTGAGGCCATAAAAGCAGACACACAAAAAACCCTCAAGGTTTTATAGAACCATCCAATTTGAATTTGTTTCCAAGTATACATTGTTTAAACCCCTTCTTTATCACTAGCTATAATATACCCATGCCACAGCCTATGTTACTGATAAACGAACTTCCTTCAAGACATGTTACTTGAATCATCCCATAAGATTACTTATCCTATTAAGTAATGAATTATCACCTCAATATCATAATAAAATGATATTAATTGTTATGAAAAATGTCCTAATTTTATCCCAATAGTCCACCAAGAATGAGTTGGATTTTATATAGTGCATGGTACAAATGTTAAGTAGTGACTTATTGGGCCTCAATAGATAGGATAGAAATAATGGTGGTGAAATTTAAAATAGTAACATCACTTAATATAGGTAAAATCATCCCTATAAATAATTTAGTAACCAACCATATCCTTCAAATAACAACTTCCCTAATATCAATATCTACAAGTTGGCCCTACCTAATTAGTGTCATGTACCCAACATCATAAACTCAACTACATTAATCTATGTAGTGCATTTGGCATCTTCTAAAAAGAGATGGAAGAATATGAGGTAGTCAAAAACCACACAAAGTCTACCAATAAAGATGATACCTATAATTTTATATTATCCATGAGTACTAAAATGGTACTAGAGACATTAGACATCGCAAAACTTGAAGATAATGAACCAAAAAATGCCACCAATGAGGTACAAGCTTTCCAATAATTCCATAAGAGTAACTATGACCTTAGGAAATAGACATAATAGTATCCCCTTACCATATCAACACCTTCTAATAATGGTTATAATACTCCATATATAAGAGTAAATAATGATACTCCACCCATAAAATCAAATAATTATAGGTTGACTTAGAATACCTAGCTTATCATCAATAAGACTGGGTATAACATAGTAGAGGACATGAAGAAGATATTAAAGTAAAATATCACTTTTCATGATCTTTCCTAGATCATTAAGTAAATATATCTCTTTCTAAAATCCCTCATAAATATAACAACTTATCCCAAACCCAAGCTTACACACATTAATGTGATGGTACACAATAATAAGGTTGAGGTCCCACCTTTCCTCCTTGTGGCTAGGTTATTTAAGAAAAATATCCATAACTACCTAGCTGACTCAAGAGCCTCTAAGAATGTCATGTATGTATGAATTTGTAAAATTATGGGACTACACCTATCAATTTAGATGAAATTATGGTACTATTTTATAAGTTTAAATTTAAGGTGGTGTGCAAGATCTTGAATGGTCTGTAGCTAGAATCTGAGTTTAGGGCCCCGTTGGCCAAGTTTGGCATACATACCAAGATTTCCTTGATCCAAAATAAGAAGATGAGTAGGGTCCTAATCAAATAATTATCTAATATGATAATGGTCATATGGACTTTAGGATGAGATCCCTTATTATTTTAAATATTTTGAGACACTTTAAGCAAGTTTAAAGTGTGAATTTGGTGATCTTAGATAACTAGACCATCATCAAACATCATGCATAAATGAATAGATCAATATAGTTGTGCATTTAATAGATTTGATTAGGGAACATTTCAACCCAAAATATTACATGGTCATGATTTATTTCATGCCTTGTATATTCTCTATAAAATGCATGTCTTGATGAGCTTGTTATCTCAATATATAAATCTTCAAAGTTAGACTTACAAATTTAGACATGCATGGGGATGTCAAGTTTAAGTCTCATAGAGTAGCCATTTTGATTCAAAATTTCCAAGGATGAATGTATAATTGAAAAATATACAAATATTAGGATTTAAGATCATATCTAATGGTGAGTGGGTAGTTTATAATGTCAGTAGCTCCCCAAGATCTAACGATGATTATTTAATCATGCATCAAATATCAATAGTGAGTATCAAGTCAAAAAGTTATCATAAGCACTTTGATGACAAGCATCAAGATTTCAAGTAACTAGATAGAGATATAATAGTGTACATCTATTGACATAACCAATGGGCCTAAGAAAAATAATGGAGTGAATTCAATCATACACATCAAGATCAATAACAAACAAGGAGTCAAAGAGTCAGTAAATTTCAAAGGATAATGAAAAGTTTCCAAGTGTCACAACCACAATAATTGGTAAAATATAAATAGCTTTTATTCATTCATATATAAGTATGTATATAGTGAATATGAGGTCAAAGAGTAAAAGGAATGATAGTAGGATCCTATAGGGCAAATGAGAAGTTGATAGTTGGCACAATATGAAAATCTCATATCAAGATCAAGGGCCAATATCAAAAGTTGAAGCCAAATATAATCGAGCTCAAACCAGAATAAGTATTGAAAAGGGAAAATATGGAGGTAGATATGTCAGTTTTGACTAATTAGTTTACATAGATAGTAGCTTGATTATGACCCTTTTTTCCATTCTTACATGCCAAAAATAAACCAGTAAGGAGCAATCCACACTAGGATAGGATCAAAATAGACTGGTTGAGTTATTGTAACTACATTAACATTGAAAGGACATTGTAAAAGATTGATCTAGGTATTATAATGACTTTGATTCTAGAATGAAAATTGAAAATGACTTGATTTTACCATTTTAACCATAAGGAGCATCAATGCATACCAAAAATGGATTTAAAGGGACTGATATAGTTGGTGTATCCATTTTACATAAGTAGTCTTAGACATTATGATATTTTATAACTAAAACAACACTAGATGATGGGAAATCTAGGTCATTATGCTCATTTCTCCATCCTTCCATGAATGACCCCCATCTCTCTCATTCCCTTCTACTATAAATACAAGATTATAAGCCTTGATATGGATCCCTCTTTTTAACATGACTAGACTCTATCAATATTTACACTATAACACCTATTTGATATAATAGAGACTAAATTTTATTATTGTATGCTAAATTCAAGTGTGCTTTATGAGTTAATTAATGCGGTTAAGTGAATCCACGATTTCCTTTACCTCAGTATAAATCCCGTCACCTTCATGAATGTATCTTGCAAAAGTCATCATAAGCACATATATAGTCTATTATTTAGTGTGGAAGTGGAAAATTGCCCTCTTATGCTAGGTTGATAGCTAGTCAATGACTTGATTTGAAATAATTATGTATAATCCAATCAAAGAGTGAATGAAGTGACATTTCGTAGTATTAAAAGTGTCTTATAGTGTGTCTTATGAAAGTAATGATGAAAACATTTGGTGCATCACCTCATTATTATATGATTTTATGAATCATTATTAATCTTTCTCCCTTTTACAAGAAAGAGTTAAAGTGTATTTTAGGTGATAGACATCAAAAGGGATTAAAAAATCTCCCTAATTTTGACCCAAGTTTAGGGTCATTTCCATGTTGGACTAGGTTTGAGTAGGAGGACCTGGTAAATCCCATTATCAGCTAGGGTGCAGCCTAGACAACCAATAGCTTTGGCATGCTTAGTGGGATGCATTAGGGTTAGTCTTGGTAAAATTACAATTGAAAAAGTGTTATTAATAAAGTATAAGGTGATTTAAATCTTGAGTAATTAATTCTAATAGTCTAGACTCAGTCTCCTAGTAATTTTATTTTTATTGCACTATCTTGATGTTGTTTTCATGGTTGTGTGTGAGGAAAATTATGCTATACTTAATTATCAGCCCTATGATGAATCATACTAGCCTTTTCATGATCAATATGAGATTCATTACGAGCCTAATTATCCTTTCCAATAGTTTTATCTAACCTACATTGAGTCTTATCATGTTTCTTATAATCCTTATGGCCAAGAGTATAACCCTTATCTCCCTTATAAACCATATCAGTCTCAAGACTAGATTTCACCTTCCCCATATGCTTATGATGTTACATATGAGAAAACTTGTCTCTAAGAGAGAATGGACGAAATAGAGCTCAAAATACTATCATATGCAAGAAAATTTTGTTTGTATTCTTAGTATGAGGAAGTGAATGGGTTGTTTCCAAATGTATCCAATGATCTAGAGGAGAGGAATGAGTTCTAAAATCTGGTATTGGAGAAGATGGAGGCTTGGGAGAGATATAAAGGTGAGTTGAACTAGTTATCTCAATAAATATCTTGTATTCCCTACCATTATTCTTATGTTCCTCATTCTCATGAAGTGCTTAAGCATACTCAATTTGAGCCAAGGAAGCTGCCTAGTTGGATTCAAGAGCAAAATCATATGCCTATTCAAGAGACTAAAACTTCTTTAAGTTATATTTATTCCTTGCTCATCCCTCAAAATCAAGTTTCCCATGAGGACAAAAAGGTTTCAAACTTTGATGATGTAATGGCTAAGTGGAAGGAGAATAATGTAAAGGTTTTCAAAGGTTTCTCTTTCCCTACTCTTTAGGGTTCTCTAAATGATTCCATTTCCCTTAAGATCCAAAAATTTGATCATGATCAACCTTAAATGCTTCATACCCCCTCTCAATAAAATGAATCTCATCACCCTCACACCATCTCCCTTATTTAGGAGGAGCATATTCTATGGAGGTATGAGAAATAAATTGAAGTTGTCAAGTTCTTGAAGGGTGTGAAGAAGATGTCAAGTTCTTGAAGGGTGTGAAGAAGATGTCTCGAGTGTGTATGAGGATGAGTGTTTCATTAGTACTTCACTTAAGGAATTGGTTGAAAATGAGGTTGTAGCTGATCTTGAAGAATATATCTCAAGTATACTTGAGAAGGATGGTCTTGATGTGGAATAACTCCATAATAAATTAGTACAAGATGAATTCATGAATGAGTTTGAGACATATCCTATTGAGAAGGATGAAGGTGTCATTCAAGATATTTATATTTAAATTGATCAAAATTAAGAACAAAATGAGGATTGGTATTTATACCTTAAATATATACAAGATATTGAAGAGATTTCTAGGGATATGTTTCCCATTGAAGAGAATGTTTATGATAAAGTTGATCAAGAGTCATTCATTCAAGATCATGATATAAATTGGGTTGAGTATTCAAAGCTCCTTGAAGAGTTAGATGAAATTGCAATAGACAGAAAGAGGGATGAGGTCACTCTAGATCAATGCATAGATAAGTTATCACTTGATAAGTTTGTGGTTGGCAAGTAGTATGAAGAAGACCCTTAAGTGAAAGATGAGTTTGTCTTTGTTGGTGACTAGTTTTTTATTAATGACTCACTAGAGAAGATGCTAAGAGAAATAGTAGGCAAAAATAGTGCCTCAGCAAAGGTCATATTAAATAAACATCTTGTTTTTCAACTTGTACCATATTTTGGACTAACTGAGGTTATGAATTTTCCTTTTGATCTAGGTGTATCATACTTTGTCTTAGCTAGTTAGGTTCCTTATACATAATTAGTTGTTGGTTTTCCTCTAAGTATTGTCCTGCCACATTAGGTTAGTGGTCATTACATTTTTTAGGTCATTTTCCCTTCTATACTATGTTTCCATTTAATAAGTATCTAATAAACTTTGTATTGTGTTAGTGCCTAAGATTGCATTGAGGTAATTGGGCCCTTGTCAATGGATAATGCCTGAAATTTAGACCACACTGAGAATTGAATTCCATGTCTAAGTCTTTTTATCCACATGCATTCCTTAGGAATGTCAAGTTATTCATAAAAAATTGGTTAGGTCTTTTTTGTGTTGTCTTTTCTTGGTAAAAGTGTTTATCCCTTAGACTTTTTGGGCCTCTTCTAACAAACACAATGCCTAATGAAAATAGTTTTTTGGAATCTTGTCTCAAGCAAAAAATCTAAAGAATTATTTTCGTTGGACATTTTGTCTACTAAAAAAGTCTTGAAAAATTACTTTATTTTAGAAAAGGGTGTCAAGTCTTATTTATTTTGGATTTTTTTTCTATGGTAAAAAATTTGAAGGGCACTTACCCTTCAGGTGTTTTTCCCATACAAAAAGCTTAAAAGAATTGTTTAATTTAACCAGGTAATTTTCAAGAATCTTGAAGGACACTTTCATGAGTTTTGAAGGGTATTTTTATAGGTAGGACACTTTCAACATTTTCTAAGGACAAATCAAAGGGCACATGATACTTTTCAAAGTCTTGAAGGCCACTTTCAAGACTCTTGAAGGGGCACTTTGGAGTTTTTGGGGGACCTTTCCAAGACTTATAAAGGGTATGTTCCACTATTAGAGGGCACTCCCAGGTGTTATCAAGGGTCATTTCCTAAAGGTTTCCCTAAAAAATATTCCTTAAATTCATGCACTCTCATAAATAAATGAAGTCTCTTCAGAGGGTAGAAGAATGTTGCACTCCTCCTCGAGTTGATTAATGGCACAAAGGTAAAATATAGATGAATGCTTGAGTGAGCATATATGATGGACACCTAGTAGCATCCTAAAACAATTTTGGTTTTAGTTATTTTTTAAAGGTTGTCACACTTGTGTTTTTGATACCAAAAGTGCAAGTAGTTTCCAAAGTTCAGACTACTCAAATCATGCCACATGGTTGTCTCTTAGGGGTTTTAGTTTTCAAGCCTTTTGGAGGAATGCCTTGTCTCAAAAAGGGGGAGGAGATTAAATGAGTCCCTGAGGATTGAGACATTAGGGTGTTCAAGTAGGATCATGACACTTGGTACTTTTATGGGAGCCTATATTATATTACATTAAGACACCAAGGAAAAAGAACGGTTAGACATTGTAAATGTCCCCAACACCCTGAGTGCCTAGATTTTTGACACATATCAAAGTTTTTCTTTTAAAAAGAAATTTTGGGGCATGTGGCATCTCCTCACTAAATAATATGGGGGGTGATGAGGTGAAAATGTTTACAAAGACCTAATGAGTGTTAGACATGTATTTTCACTTATTTGATTCCATGTATCATAGGTAAAATTATTTGTTAGAAGAGGAAGTACCATCGAGTTTCCCTCCTTTTCTTTTTGAATGATGTTTGAAGATGTTAATGCAGTAGTTAAAGGTTAGATATTCCATACCAAGGCTTAGTTGTTAACCTTAATTTCAAAAAGGTTTGACTATAACTAAGTATTTTCCTTCATTTAATCCACCTTTTATAATTAGAGCTCACACTTATGTTTTCAAGTGATTTGCAAACCAAAGTAACATGAGATGAGAGTAGAAGTTATTGTCATATTTTTAAAGTGATTTCTTACTCAATTTGCATATTTTTTAGCATGGTTACAAGTAAGTATTCTCTAGGTTATTGAGTTAGTGATTTAGAAGTGAAGTTTGGATGAATTATAGAGTTAACTACTAGGAAAAGGTATTTTTTAGTTTGAGGGAAGGCAATGTCATGTAGATCAAGAAAAAAATGGCTTATTATTCTTCTCCCTCCCTTTAAAAAGTAGTGTTACCTCAATTATTAATGGTATTAAGGACACTAATGTCTAAGGTCTAGATTTTACTACCTACCAAATCTTTTATAGAAACCTAATCCCCCTAAGGTGATAGACAATTTGGGTATGAGTTATATGGTTCTTGAAAAAGCTTTTCCACTAGTAGCCCCATACTTAGAGTTAGTCATTACATGCATAAAGGTATATCATGAGTATACAAGAACTGTACTCAATGGGATCCAATCATTTGTATTCTCATTTGCCACTCAAGCTCTTAAGGCCATTCTCAAGATACCACCACAACTTGATGGAATTGTTTTGACTTGAAAGAGTGGTAGGAATATGCTGATGAGAATGATAGCCTCATTTGGGATATTATAAACACTTGCTAGATCACCAAGAAGAGAACTAAGGTTTATAGATTTACTAGGAATCTTAAGTTAATAGAGTTTAAGGAAATACCATAATATGTCATTGCCATGGCTACTAGAGTTTATGGGGTACCCATAGTAGAGAATTTTGAACTGTGAATGTTTTCCATCCTTATTTGTGTGTTAGAGGGTAAGAAGTAGCTGGATTAGGCCTCAATTTTGAGTAACAACCTACATAGCCAAGAAATGTAGTTACAGGTGCCCATATCTTCTAAGGAGTCATTTAATGGTACATTTTACATGACTTACCACCTCATGTATAGCTTAGTACATAACAAATATTTCCCTAAACTCACTAGGAATCCCTTCAATATCATAATTTATGAGTTGTATCCTGAAATGAATTTGTAAGGTTTTAGGAACAACTAGGCCAAGGCCTATAAATTTTTTAATGCCTTGATAAGTGTCTTGTACCCTCTAAAGATCTTAAATAGAATGACCAAGGAGGTTAGGGAGGTGATCAACAGGTTTGATGTGGTGTACATTCAATTTTTTACCTTTACATACATTTGGGTGAGTGGTTATTTAGAGACACCCTAAAAACTACCTAGGTATGTTGATGACAAGGTATTAATCATTTAATTATGTAAAAAAATGATTTCCACACATGAGATGATTGCAAGAAATAATATTAACAACCTTTTTAAGTTCTTTGTATAGATAGGATATTATACATGTCCTACTCTAGCCAAAGAAAAGGGGTTGGAATAAGAAATGGGGTGGTTTTAGATGGACAAGATGCCTCCTCAATCCAACTATGACATAAGGTGGCTAGTTAATAATGCTACAAGTGTAATTTTATACCAAGCACACTATGAGATGTCTAGTTAGAATATACAGTGGACGAACAAGTAAGGAAAATTTATTACCTAAAGCTAACCATTTAGGAGATTGTTGCATATGGAAAGTAAGTAAAATTGATTACCTAAAGCTCACCATTTAGGAGATTATTGCATATGGCATCATCCCCATCCCCAAGGACATGGTAGATGACAAGGCTATAATGTCATTAGCTTACACTAAGGAGAATATAGAGATGTAGGCTATAGCCCAAGTAGACATCAAGATCTTAGAGAATGATTCAATTGCATGGAGGGTGTATCATATAATGAAAAAAACATTCAAGTGGTTAAAGTCCTAAGGTGTGGACCTCAGTGCACATGATACCCCTACTTCAAGGAGCTTAGAACTATATAGGATCTCAAGGTGATTCTTCCCCCTCTTACTAGACATTTAGCAGGCCCTCAAGTAGAGGTTAAAGGTAAAGGGAAAAAGCTATAAGGTGATACCAATTTTAACAAATCATTCAATGTTGATGAGATTATAGTAGCACAGTCTAAGTCTAAACTATCTTTCTCAAAATTGACCAACCTTGATGAAAATTGGACTCAAATTGCCATGGGGGAGGTGTAACTTGCAAGTGTTTCTACCATTTCAATTATTGCTAAGGGAGCTCCTACCACATTATCTAAAAATCCCATTGTACTAGCCCCTTAGCCTAAGCAATCACTAGAGCCCATTCCATCCACAAAAATATACACAAGGAAAAGGGGAGGGGAGGAGAAAGTAGAGCAATTAAAGAATAAAAGGAAGAATAAGGTTTTGAAACCTTCACTTATAACCCCACAAAAAGGAAAGAGGTTATACATCTAGATGTGCCCTCTCAACATGAAGCCATAGAATCCCAAGGAGAAAAGTCCTTGTATGCCCAATTTTCAAGGGATATGAGTGATGAAGAAAAATCAGAGGAAAATAAGCCAATCATGGAGATGATGAATCAATATAAGGAATTAATTCTTCCCATAATGAGGACCACCCAAATAACTCTGAGGGAAAGGCCATAGACTCATATCAAGGTTCTATCAATGGGATTATTTGGACCATAAACACCCTTGGGAGGAGAAGATAGAGGTGATGAGGAAACTATGTTAGCATAAAAAGATCATTTATCCTTTGAGGATGTGACACAAGTAGTTGTCAAAATATCCATGCAAGCCCAAGATCCACTCTAGAAAGAAGCTATCTCCTTAGACACAGAAGCATCTGTCTAGGATATGTTTACCCAACCATCAGGGCAAGAGGTGGAGGGTGAGACAAAAAGTATACAAGGGCCAAGGGAGAAACTTGAAAATGAGCTAAGACCAAAAGATAAATCCCTTAAAAGTATTGAAAATGTAGAGTCTTAAGGAAAAAACAATTGGATTTTGTGGCAACTATGGAGATAGCCCCATAGGACTATCCCTCTCTAGTACACACAAACTTAATATAAGATGGAGAGGCTACTCTTGAGGGAGATAGGGGATCAAGCTTGAAATTGGGTACCCCTATGCCTTTAGGTATAAATAAGGAGGTAAACTAAGGTGATTAAGTTTCAAGGGAGGGAAATTTAATAGGAACTACTTATATTGAAGTACCTCAACGGCTCCTTCCCTAGATAAAGGTTCCTGATCTTGCTAGGCATAGGAGTTTTGAGGCCATGATTAGTGATAAGCCACCTAAGGGTGACAAAGAAGATACCATATCATCTTCCTAACTCTCCAAACCAATTTCATAATATGATATGTAAGCAAGACCACCTCCTCATCCTATAAGAAAAGAGAGTGCCAATGATAGACTACTGCTAGGGTCCCAAAGGCAATCTAAAGTAGTTATTAAGGTCTTGAAACAAGTTGAACCAGGCAAAGAGGGAAAGCAAGAAGATAAAAGGGATAAACTCAAGTTGGATATTTATGAGGATATAAATCATATAATAGTAGGCTCACACCCAACCCCTATCACCCTCCCTTCAGTTACTATTCTAGTTACACCACCATTCAATGCATTCAAGCTAGCCTCAAGGTCCACAACTCTAATGGATTTTCAGATGAGGCCCCTCTTATGGGTAAAATAATAGATCAAGGAGAAATAGAGAATTGAAATTAAATTAGGAGATATAGATGTAATGAATATTACCTAGTCATATAGGGCAAAGCCTCCCAAGAAAGCTAAAACACTCTCCATGACCACTTTCACTAGTACTAGGGAGAGAACATATGAGATAGTTGACCCCCCACAAGGTGTTACAAAGAAGGATGCTCCCATCGAAAGCTATGAAATCAAGCATAGCTCACAATTTTTATCAAACATGGTGTCTCCTCGAATAAATAAGGATAAATCATCGATGAAGGAGCTGAAGATGTAGAACCAAGAAATGATCTAGTACTTGCAAAACTTATTGAGTGAGCCTAAGGTAGTGACTCCAACTACTAGTAGGGCCTTGAGTGCATTTATTACCTCCTATGATACACTTGAATTTGGAATTGGTGGGGATTTAAAAAATAGAGGGTAGGCAATAAAAGATTGGTAGTAGGACTTGGCAGCTTGAGCTTAGGAAGTCATCCATGCAGCTATGGAATGGATTGATAATGAGATAGATATAAGAGGAGAGTATAGCTCTCTAGAATTTATCTATGATGTTGATATCAAAATTTAGGAGGCAATCAGGGCTAAAATGGATGAGATATATAAAATGGGCAAAGATACCTTAGTAGAAAAAAATATTATTTCTTTAGATGATCTTAAAATGCCTAAATAATGCTAGTTTTCCATAAAGTAGAGGCTATCCATGTTCAAGGATGGTGCATTTGATATAAAAGGAGAAGATCAATCTCTCAAGATTGTAAGGAAATAAATTGAGGCCTCATTGAGATCAATGATGAATCTTTATGGTGTAGTGGATTTGACAAAAGAATTGCTAGAGGATGCTTTGAAAAAACTCATCAATGCACCACATGGAGCCTTTAATATCCAAAAGATAAGGGACCTAGTATCACTTGAAAAATCCTACAACTAGTTAAAGGCATTGGTACATAAGAAATAGGGAGTGTTCCAAGGGACCACCAATTGGATAGAAGAGTATAATTCCAAATTCAAGTATCAAGTGTGCCTAAACAAGAAAATCCTCACCACCATGATCGATAAACTCATTGCATATAAGAATAGGTTGGCGTAGGGCTCGGTCATCAATGTTGATTCTATGATATGACCAAATAATTTCTATTTCTTATTGATTGATGTAAATATTCTTTACTCCTCCCTCTTCCTCTTCTCTCTTTTTCCCTTAATATTTTTACTATGCACATTAGTGGTACGGCCATCATAGGAATATTCTTTAGTAAAAGGGACATGTTGGATTGGGTACACAAGTGGAAAAAGGTTTGTTTTGTCCCTTGCTAGAGTGTGCTTTATGTGGTGTATGGAGAGTGTCTCACTAGGATGAGATATCAAACATGTCACTTTCATTGAAGTATGCACATTATCCTAGGAATGCTTTTTATTCCAACTGATGAGCTCCAAGCTCATGAATGATTTTTCCAACTAGAGCATCTCATTGGGATATGCCATGTATCAATTTGAGAATTGTATAAGTAAAGGAGGTTTGTTCCTTTATAGAGTTTGATCAACCAAAAAAAATTGAGAAAAGAGCTATCACTCTGGAGAAGTTCTTCCTATGTAATATTTTTGGTGTCAAATTGGTTTTTTGTGTAAAATGATTTACAAGATTTGAGATCATATTGAAATGTTCCCCTGTTACATAGATGACTTGCATAGTGTACATGTTATATATTTTCCACCACATGCTATATGTATTTGACATTTAGATGGATAATGGAATATACTTGTGTTTTTTTCTCTATCTTATTGTTGAAATCTAATGAGTTATTCTAAGTTTTAAATATATTAATACTCTCACTCTTTCCTTTTATGGTTGTCATCTGGGAAATGTGTTGAGATTATAAAATATTTTTAGTTATAGAATTTAGAATGAAGTATTAATAGCATGTTTAGGGGTAGTCCCAAGCTCATAAATTTAGTGAGAAAGAGATCTTGAATGATTACTTGTAGATTTTCTTGTGATTATTTTAAGGAAATGCAAAGTATTGTTTCATTCCATTTATTATAAAGGTTCTAAAATATTTTTTTGTGGAAATGGCATGACAATTCAATGAATTTCTACTCTCTCATCTAGAATCTATCCATATCTTTATTTAAATCAACCCACCCTATCTTACCCTATGTTTAACACACCATTTTCATAACATAAGTGTTAATTTCATCGTAAATACATAAGATATTGTATATTTGGGATGTATTTATAGTTTTGTGCTTAAAATATTAAAGCTATAGTTTATTATCTAGTTTCTATTGTTTAATGTTTCATAAAATTGAGATTGTAGCCATCCTTTCATTTATCTCTAGTAGCTTGTGTATGATATAATCATTTATGAATTTCATGTGACAACTCTTACAGGTGAAGTGTGAAAACTTGGTTATGCTTTGGTAACTTTCCCTTACGTGCCAAGAATCCTCATTAATATTGAAGTGTAAAATCCCTCCATGTGAATAAACTACCCCATAGGTTCTCTCACCTTGGTTTAGGTAGAGCCAAAAGTAGCAAGGAGTTAACCATACCCTTTGTAGGTGTCTATCAATCATTGTCTATGTTTGGTTTTTTGTTTGATGCTAAATCCTTCCCTAACTATAATGAAATCTTAATAAGTTTTTCATCATTGTTTGCCATTTTTTTTAACTATGCAAAGCTGAGCATACGAGGTGTATAACTAAGAACCAACATGGTTTTTTTTCCTTTTGGTCCCTATTTATTTTAAGAGAGGTTATCTATAGGTTAGAAACATATCTTTTAGCTTCAAATCAATATGTTAAACCAGAGAGGAGACTCTATGCCCAATGGATCAAAAAGGCAACTAGTCTAGGTTCTCAAGCATAGTAGGCATGATTCCTTATGATTCTCCAAAGATATTGTCCAAGTTTGGCCTACATACCAAGATTTACCTAATCTAGAATAAGAACCCAAGTAGGGTCCTGATCAAAGAATGATCCAATGTCATAATAAGTATATGGACTTCAGGAGGATATCCCTTGTTAGTTTCAAACTTTTGATACACTTTAAGAAAGATTGAAGTGTGAATTTGGTGATATTAGACAACTAGACTATCATCAAACATCATGCACAAATGAATAGATAATTTTTTTTATACATTTAATAGATTCACTTTGGTAGCCTCTCAAGCCAAAATATTATATTAACATGATGTATTCCATGCTTTAAACATCCTTTGCAATATTAATGTCTTGATGAGCTTTCTATCTTAAGATATAAAGATTCAAAGTTAGACTTGTAAAGTAATAAGTGCATGGGGATGTCAAGTTTAAGTCTCATATAATAGCCATTTGGATTTAAAATTTATATGGATGAATGCATATCTTAAAAGTGTCCAAATATCAAGAGCTAAAATCAAATCCAATGATGAGAAAACAATCTTTAATGTCAATGGGTCCCTAAGATCTAACAGTGAGTATTTAATCATGTATTATAGATCAATGGTGAAAATCAAGTCAAAAGGTTAGCATAAATTCATCAATGACAAGTGTCATGATCTTGGGTACCTAGATAGGGATCTAATAGTGCACATTTATTGACACAACTAGTGGGACTAAGTAAGTCAATGGAGTGCATTAAATCTTAAAAACCAAGATAAATGGTAAACAAGGGGTCAAAAAGTTAGTAGATCTTGAAGGCTAATGATAATTTTTTAAGTGTCACAATAGTGGAAACTAGAAGAAGATCAATGGCGTGTATTCATTTGTATAGAAGCATATTTATGGTGCCCATGAGGTTAAGGAGTCAAAGGATTGACAATAGGATCTTATGGGATGAATTAGAAGTTGGTATTTGGCACAATATGAGAAGCTTAGATCAAGATTAAGAGCCAATATTAAAATTTAAAGCCAAATACAATCAAGGTTAAACCAGAGTAAATATGACAAAGGTAAGCCTTGGATGTAGACATGTCAATTTTTATAGGCTCATCACCATAACTAATAGTATGATTATGAACTTTTTCTACATTTTTGCACACCACAAAGAAAATAGTAAGGAGAAATCCCATCAGGATAGGATCAAAATAAATTGGTTGAGATGTTGTAACTACATCAATGTTAGAAAGAGATTGCAAAAGATTGATCCAACTATTGTAATGACTTTGATGCCAAAATTTAGATTGAAAATGACTTGATTTAACCATTGTAACCATAAATAACATTAATTTAGAATATAAACTAACTAAAAGGGATTGATATAATTGATGTGTCCATTTTCCAAACTTAGTCTTAGACATTATGTTCTTTTGTAACTGAATCAATGCTAGATGATGGGAAATATAGGGGATTATGCTCCTTTTTCCATCCTTATATGCATCACCCCTATCTCTATCATTCCCTTCTAATATAAATATAGGCTTCTAAGCTTTGATATGGATCCCTCTTTTTGGCATGACTAGACTCTACCAAGATTTGCATTATAACACCTATTTGATATAATAGAGATTAAATTCCTCCATTTGAAAACTAAATTAAAGTATGTCTTACTATTTCATTGGTGTGGTTAAGTAAATCCATGATTTCCCTTGCCTCTATCTTCCCTCACATCCTTTAAGTGTTTGGTATCTCCCATAGGTCATTAGAATTTCATTCATCATCTGTTGGTTAGTGTGGAAGTGGACAACTACCCTCCCATGCTAGGTTGATAGTTAGTCAATGTCTTGTTATGAAATAATTATGTGGAATCTAATCAAAGAGTTAATGAAGTGAAATTTGGTAGAATTGAAAGTTTAATATAATGTGTCTTGTGCAAGTTAGGATAAAAAATTTGGTGCATCACCTCTTTTTTATATGCTTCTATGAATCATTATCAATCTCTCTCCCTTTTCCAAACAAGAGTTAGCTTAAGTCTAGTTTAGGTGATAGAAATAAAAAAGAAGCTAGCCTTTTTTAGAGGTCTGACCCAAGTTTAGGTGACCCACAACCTAGGGTTAGTCCCATTTTAGACTAGGTTTTGAGTAGGAGGACCTAAATAATCCCCTTGTCAGCTAGGGTGCAACCTAGACAACCAACATGCCCAATAATATGGATATTATATTATTGGAGATACCAAAGTATTTTGGTATGTTTCTTATTAGAGACTAGTTTAAAAACATGAATGGATACATGGATATGGACTTTTTGCATATGTGGTTGCTTTGGAGAGATGTAGCCAACAAGATTTGTGTTGATAAAGAACCCACAATGTAACAAATGATCATGGAATAAAATGCAATTGATAAAAGAGTAAATTTAGTATACTCTAACATATGTGTTTATACTTTGTCTAAAAAATGTACTAAAAACCAAGATGATAAAGCTCTCAAATTACCAGGTTTTTGGTCCTTGTATTTTTTATGGAGCCCATTCTCTCAAATTAACAGGTCTTTGGTCCTTGTATTTTTTATGGATACCATTTTAAGAAAGGTTCTAGAGAAATAATTATTCATTAATCCATTAGGGAAATAACACCTAAATTCTTATAGTCTTGAGTTCCCTTTAACCTACAACTTGGAGTAATATAAATATTTGATCTTAGGACTATAGTTTGTATTGAAGCATAAGGTCAAAAATAAAGAGTGTTTTGGGATTATGAATTAGTAGTGAAACAAGTCAAGAGCAAGTTTTAATGTAATTTTTCTTATTTAAGGAACTATAAACATAGGGTGCAAGATTTGAGAGAATTTTTTAATTATTTAAATTTCATCCATGTTCTAAGATAATAAAATCAATTGGTTGATTCATTTACAACTATGGATACCAACCTGACACCTCTACATGATTCAGGGATACAAAAAATTTCAATAAAGATCATCACATGTCCCTCAGTACCATCCAATGTGAATAACCTGTATGTCTTAAAAGATCACCACATTTTATAATTCCTTAATAACTAAGGGGTATTTGAGACCCAAGTTATAGATGAGGTATAAATATATGACCCTATAAATAAATAATATGACCAGCATGTTATTATGAAATTGAAGGAGGACTAAGTTACAAAATGGATAATATCCCTCAAGAGAGTGTTCAACCTTAACAAGCCCATACATAGACCTGAGAGGCTAATATGATCAGACCAAAATTATAGAATGATTAATTTGGTATCATCATACTAGCCCTAGGATATTCATATTGGCCTAAATTTCACTCCTTTTGAAGTTGAAAAACTCAAGAAATTACTACTATAATATTCATGTGTTATTGCTTAGGCCTACAAAGATATTAAAGTCTTTGACCTAAAGATAATTACCCACATTATCTTAGTCAAGTGTAACTAGAATCCCTTAAAAAAATAAATGACTTAGGAACCCAATATTAGAACTAATTATTCACAAGGAGTTCCACAAAATCCTCTTATGTATGATCACCTTTCCAATTCATCATTCTACCTAGGTAGCTAACCTACTGGCCACTCCATAAAAATAATGGAGAAATTTGAATTTGTGTGGATTTCATAGATGTAAATTGATCCCATAGTAAATATAACTATCATTTTTCTTCCTTATATTAGGTAATACAAATGGTAATTAGATCCCAAATTATGTCTTCCTATATGGATTCTGAAGATATAATTAGGTTCTAGCAAACCTAGAAGACTAATCCAATACTACATTAGCAACCAAGTGGGGCACCTTAGCTTACAAATGAATGCCATTTTATCATATTAATACAGGATCAAACTTTTAGAGAGATATGGAATTTAATTTTGAATTTATGAAAGATAAATACATTTTTATTTACATGGATGATTTGACTATTTTTTCAAAACATAAGTATGATCATATTAACCATCTTCAAAAAAATATTTGAAAGTGTAGAAGGTATGTTATATCACTTAACCCAAATAAAATCATATTTGGTGTTATGTAAGGTATGATTCTTGGTCACATCATCATGAATGAATGTATTCATATTGGCCTTGAGTGTACCAATGTGATTTCCAAGATACCTTTACCTAATAGTAAAAAATAATTAAAGTCATTCTTTGGTAAGATTAACTTTGTACAAAAAATTGTATCTAGTTTTGCTAAAATCATTAAACCTTTCATTATAATGTTGAAATAGGAAGAAAATGTGGGGTGGAATCCTATATCTAGATAATCCTTACAATAAATTAAGGAAGCTACCATGTAAGCACTGGTATTAATCATCCCAAACTAAATGAAGGAATTTTACCTTTATTCCTTTACATTAGAGCACACCATAATTGTAGAGATCACCCAAAAATTGGAGTAAGATGAACACCCAATCACTTTTATGAGAAAAAACTTGAAGGATTCATAGATAAAATATTTCACCTTGGACAAGCATTCTCATTCCATATTCAAGGATGTGAAAACATTCATGCACTACATCCTTAAAAACAAGGTGCATGCCATTGTCCCAGACCCAACCATAAAGTTAATGTTTGGGAAAAATGAATTTAGAGAATGTAGAGGTAAATGGATGGTAAAGTTAAAAGAATGTGACCTTGAAATAAAACATGTCAATTTATTATGAGGATAAGGTCTTACTCAATTGATCATTTAAATCAACCTAAGGATCACAGTGGTGTAAATGGACAAGTTACAAATGGTCCAACAATATGGTATGATAAAATTATCCATTAACTCCTATATTTAAATTATCCTATAGGATTAAATCAAACATATAAAATATGTCTTAGGATGAAGGCAAACCACTACATTTTTATTAAGGGAGTGATCTATAAAAATAGCTATGAAGGCATATATCTTAGATGTCTATCCAAAGAGGAAGCTAAATAAGTCATGACTATCTTCCATGTGTATTTGGGTAATGTCCATTATTTAGGGACTACAACTACACAAAATTATACAGATGGGTATATCATCCCATAGTCTTTAGATATGCCCATACCCATGTGAGTTTGTGCCATCAGTGTTAAACCTTCACCAATAAGTAAGTTCACACAACAATTACTTATTAACATGTGATATAAGTTAATCCATTTGCTCAATGGGAGATTAACCTCATTAAATTAATCAAAACAAAATCTTAAATTTACCATAAATTGATGCTTACATCCACTTATTACTAAAAAATATGGATAATGGTAATGGTGACCAAGAATATTATAGATAAGGAATTCATCAAGTTCCCTGAGGAAAACATAACATAATTTAACACTCCAACCTCTCTAATTGTGATAATGGGACTGCATTTTTGCGAGCTAAAATCACTTAATGGGATTACAAAAATGGGATTAACTTGAGGTTTTTATCAAACTAATACCCATAAGGGAATTATTTGGCTGATTTGACCAACAAGAACTTAATCGATGTCATCAATAAGTTTGCATAAAATAATCCTAGAGACTGACATTCCTTGTTGAAATATTCCATTTGGGATGACCACAATAGATATAATAAATCCTTCAAAATCTCTCCCTTTTTACTAGTATATGGGTTGGATCCCATCTTCTTAATTAACCTTAAGTTTCCAACATATAATTTTATACAAGAGTACATAGGATATTCTAAAAATAATAACTCAAGGTTGTTGGACATTTTCCAATTAAAGGATTGATGAGAAGAGGCTCTACATAACTTCAGTAGACATCAAGTGATAGTAAAAATATGGATTCATAAAAGGCAAAATATCAAGTCCTTTTGGGTATCATACTTAGTCATTTTATGGGACAAAGAATAGAGAAGAAAGGGCATCATTCCAAGCTCAACCCACTCTAGATTGGCCCATACTAGATCTCAGAATTTTTGGTACATATCACATTTTAATTCAAATACATTAAATTTAATGACCTCCCAATACACATGAATGGATGGTTATTGAATCATTACTTCTTAGTTGTCCCTTCTAATGCAATTTTAGAATAGGCTTGAGGGATAAGGCTAGTGATGTAAACATTAAATTAGAGTTAGCTCCTTTTATTTATTTTGTGTTTACTTATACTTTTGTTTCTTTCTCTTTCCTATTTTTTTATTTTGTCATGTGTTTATTTACTTTTAGGCTTCCCCTTATTTTCCCCTTGTTTACTAATACTAACCTTATAGTGGTTGTATCTTGTTTTCATGATTCAGATTGAGAAGTAACTAAGACAATTCTATTAAGGTATAATCCAATCTAAATATTGGTCCACATGCTCTTGAATTTGATCGACTCAAAGTTGAAAATGCATTAAAAATACAAGCCTAGAAGTGGAAGATATAAAGTGATCCCTTGTTATTGAATAATGTAATAATAAAAGTAAATTATATTGATGGACATAAAGTATTATGGGTCATTAATTTAGAACTAAGAAAGTGAAGTGATAAATGAATTATTTTGTATAGAGGTTATCACAAAACTAAAAATAACATATCAATCATAGCTAAATGATTGAGAAAGTAGAGGACCTTCTTGGTGGAAAGAGTTCATTGAACCATCCCTACACCTTGACTATACTATTCCCCAACCCTTATAGATTAATCAAAAGAAACATCAAAATGAAAGGAAGTTTTAATCTCATAAAAATTTCAAGTTTATTCCTTAGAAATAGTGATTTGGGCAACCTCCATCATAGGATTTTTGTCGTAGTTAGCAATGGAGCAAGTATTTTTGTGGAACCAAACACGTCTCTATCAGGTCTATAAGTGCTTTTTCAGTAGTAGAGTAATTCCCAAGAATTCCTTTCCTTATAAATATTTTGTAAATAAATTACCTTTCAAGGATCTCTAAGTACCTACGGATATGTTTAAGCTTACCTAGTGGATTCAAACAATATCAGAATCACTCTTTGAAAAAATTTCCCTTTAAAGGAATCAAGGCCCGATATGTTATTTATTAAAATATAATTGATAATTATATTTTCCTCCAAGTTTATATAAAGTGATATTTAATTTATTATCTCTCATTACAGTAATGAAGCCTACAATCTAGATTCTAAACACTAAGAATATATTTTCTCCATTGTAGTTGTCATTTTTTTGTGATCAACACACCCCATTTTTCATAATTTCAAATGAGGACCATATTTTAACTTAAAATTTCCATGTTCAGGGCTTGTTGTGAAATAAATCAATCCAAGTCTAGATTAGAAGTCATTATCTTAAGTCTATGTTTTTAATGAGAATGAAGTCTTGATCTTATCATGAACTGATTGAGTGTCCCCATAATTTCTCTAGTAGTTCATTTGATGCCTAAGTATAAAGGTATAAATTTAAATATCTATAGAAGTTATTCTATATATTTATTTGGATTTTGGTTCTATGATATTTATTTTTAGATTATAGTTTTATGGACTTACCAAGATAACTTATTTTTTTTCCAACATTGTTTATTCTTTGTAGGAGTGTTCTAACCCCACATGGCCACTTTGTCAACAATTAATCTATATTATAAGGATGATCATGTCATATGAATGAATTCTCACACTTAGTCATTTTTTTAAATTTACATACACAAACAATCACTTTATATTTCTCTTACACTTAAAACAACTATAAAATTTAAGAGTGACAATGAATTCAAATCCTAATGGCTAGGTCCTCGAGTTTAGATTCCAAAAACTAACTCCCTAATCTCTAAGATTTTTCTATGTGTCATCACATATTTTCCCTATTAAGGATATTCAAAATTACTAATTATTTTCTTTGGTGAGTCCTTGGATTCATAGGATTGATATGTGTTCCTCCATCTCACTTCTATGTGACTAATTATTAAAAAAAATCTAAGTCTAAGTTACTTGAGCACCCAATTAACCAATATTATGCCACATGTCTTCATCCTAGTTACTCTCCTCTATTGACTCAAAATGGCTAAGTCAAAGACTTCGCAAGGTCTTGAACTATGATATAATTCCACATGTCTCCATATCATTCTTATGGAGAAATACAGGAGTAGACACAATTCCAAAATATTAAGGACCCTCTAGATAAGTTAGATCATGCCATATTGCATGATCTCACTCATCCAGATCATATAGGTAGAGGCATAAGTCCTGAGGTTCCTTGATCATATAAATAAGTGATACCATGAAATATGGTATAATCCCACTCATTCATGACTTAAAGGAGAATACACATACTAAAAATTTTGATGAGCATTCAGACAAGTGAGGATCATCTACATGGTAGCATCATGCTCACCTAAAGCCCATAGATAGAGATACACATTGTAAGGATAGGTGACCCTCAAGATAAGTGATTATATGTAATGTGTCATAATCCATCTCACTTATAATTTTTCAGTAAAATAAATAATAGGCCCAAGTCCCAAATATTGAGGAGCCCTCGAATAAGTGATGATGATCCACATGGTAGCATCTTCATAAATTTTAGCCTATAGATAGATTAAATGACTATACATAATAAGTGAACCTTTAGATAATTGATATAATTTCACATGCCACAATCCTACTCATGTGTGGCCATAATCCCAAATTCCCATACATAAAATCTTAGTAACCAAGTAAACTATTAGGATCAAGTCACATGTTTGTATTTTGCTAAATCATGGTTGAAAGGCCAAAGAAAAAGAAATGAAGACCTACATGCATGAAAATTGGATACATGGAAAAACATATGGCTCAACAAAGCATCAAAGAGTCCATAATTAGTGAAATTATTCCACTCATTTATCTCTCTAGATAAAGTAGATAAAATATATGAGGATGGGTCTTAGGGTAACTATAAATACACATCTGAAATTTTAAGGATGACTTGGCATCCATATTAATTTTAGTCCATGAGCTAAATATAAGGTCCATGTGTCTTGATTAAGTGATGAATGGAAAATTATCGCAATACAAAGGAGCTCAATTAGGACACTTTTTTTGAATTAACTATATAATTAAAATATAATAAGGTGGACCCCAATTCACTATGGCTAGACATTTATCATTTCTTAAAAATGTCTAAGAAGTCAAAGATATAAATAAAACACCATATGGCCGACCCCTCATCCATTCATAATACCACAATAATAAAATACACACATGCTCTACACACTATATTTGCATAATGGCTTTAGTAAATATGCTCCTTAGTGAGTCTTTTATAAACTTACATAGGTTCAACCTCATTAACTGGTCATTAGTAGTCTAGTAGAGCTTGTCTGAACCATTAGGATGCAAACCACACTAGAATTATCCTTGGTACTCCTTAATGGCCCATGAATTTCCATTCTATCTTATGTATCATGGAGTAAGGAATATTCTAACATAATTCTATTTAACGATTTTAGTCCATGATGGCCAAGAGTGGGATCTCATGCCTCTTGAAAGCAATATCCTCTCTCTCTCTCTCTCTCTCTCTCTCTCTCTCTCTCTCTCTCTCTCATATATATATATATATATATATATATTACTTCCTAATATGTTATAAGGGTTGACTCCATCTATAAATGAATGCTATCAGATTAATGAAAAATTTATGTTCTATGTAAATTCATCTACTTTCTTTAAATGTCTTCCACTTTATTTGTCTTTAATGGACTAATACCAGTGCTATAAGACTATAATTTTTTATTTTATATAGAGTTCATGTATTAAGTAGGATGTTATTCTACTATTTTAGTTAGGTTATTTAACTCCTTTCATTTTATTTGAAGTCTACAAATATATGTGTAACTAAATACACACATATTTATAGTTCATTCATTAAAGGAGTCTTAATACTAAGCATTTGATCCCTTTCCCTAGACTTTCTCCCTATGTGACTGAAGATAGATCCATCACAAATTTTGGCATATAGTGGTATAATTATAGCTAGGCACATTTTGTTCCTAAAAGTATTTATGTTTCCCCTTTGATTAGAAGGATTTATTTCTACCTTACCCTTCTTATATTTTGATGTTTGTTTTTAAACAAGTTATCTTTCATTTTCTTTAGAAATGGTGAAGTGAAGAAAACTAGGACTTTGAAATTTAATATGTTACAAATGGGTTTAGATATAAGTTTAGAAGTTATGTGAGTCAATGGAAAAATAAGTATTGGACCTCTGGTGGTATTATTTCATCTCTTGGATATCTATTCCAATAATGTTATCTAATGGATCCCCATACATATAGCTCATGCCCTTGATTATCTCAGTAGTAATCCTAAAATGGAAGATGAAAGTACCATAATTATTCCTTGATCTCACTTTGTGCATCTAACATCATAGGTTCATATGGGATTGAGATCTTAAACAAATAAAAACACACATTTAATGCAATACAATACATTAACACAAATTAAAATATTGTAATATAAATTAACCATGACATATGTAAAAATATGTGATAAAAAAATGTATAATTTAAACCATATAATAAAATACTAATGAGAAAATAAATTCAACAAAACTCAATTTAATAAATAAACTCATCATATTAAATCAGATAAAATTTTACAATACAATAAAATCATTAATGATAGGGGAAACATACCCTAATGTATTGAAATCATCATTATCACTATGCCTACTATCTCTAGAGGTAGAGGTTACACTATCTCCTTTATACATTTTTAACCATTTTATGTTTTGATAAGAATTAGGGAAGAATAGCCTAATAAAAAATAAGATAATCTAAAAGTAAGATAATTAAATAATTCAGGTTCACAATATTCTAATGCAAGGTTAAATTTTGAAAGTATGATAAATATAAAAGTACAATTCCAGTAGTAATTTTAATGTATCATCAGAAAATAAAAATTAATTATCTCAATAATTGATGCAAAAGTAGATTTGGAAGATGTAGGTACATAAGAATATAGGATGATGCTCTACAGTGATTTGTCAAATTTTGAATATTTATTTTGTATTAGTCTGGGAATTACCATCCAACTACAAACACTAGTGTTGATAATTCTATCCTAAATATAATGCCTTTTTATGATATTAAATATAGGTAATTTTATATAATGACCAACTTTAACAATTAGGGTCACTACCACCTTACATATAGACAACTCAAATGACTCGTATAGGTTTTGGATATCAATTCTTTTCATAAAACATTAGGTAATCCAATTTGGGCATGTCACCTTGTAAAATGGGGAATATTGGGATCACGTGAATTTGAGATGACCTTAAATAACCCTATGTTAATTTTCACTATCTATATAGCCATATACATTAAATATGGCCTTAGACCAATGTAGGTCTCCACCTTATGTGGGCTTGTGTGTGAACAATTGTTAAATATGCAATATGGGAGTGCATGTAGTGATCTATCTTGTAAATTGAAAAATTTTATTCATGATATAATCTTTGAATTATTAATACATATAAAAATACTAATCATATGATTTATTTAGAAATAGGAAATAATAGGGTAGAATATCTTAGTTGTGTGAATGATTAAGTGTGAGCTTCATAGGTGTCTGCATGGTAATTTATACCTGAAAATGAATGACCTATTATTTTATATTTATAACTCACATTTTTAAATGATTTCATATGAGGATTAAAAAGGTACCATATCTTGACCCATACATGTCAAAATATTTTCAAAATTGATTGTTTGTAAGGCTCAAACACTAGTGCAAGATCTGTGACACTAGCACCAAAACTAGTCCTAGTCTATATGGTAGTGTCCAGGAGAATAAAAATTTGTTGAAGATATATCAATACCATAATAGGATATAAATTAGGTTTTATGAATACTATGTATTATATGTGATCTACGTAATTAGAATATCATGGTCAAATTATAGGATAATAATTTAGTCACATTGAGATGGAAAACATGAGCCTTTTGGTAGTGGGAAGGCCATAAACTAATGGTTTATCTATGAGTTATATTTATTAAGTTTACAATAATAATTTATCATATATAACCATAATTTATTATCTACACCCCCTTCCTCAATCTATTAATGCATAAGAATGAAATTACTAGTTTAAAGGAAAAAAATGTGTAACTTAGTGTGTAAAACACACCTTGTATTTACTTGATATCTATTTTAATTTGTTGAGTGTGTATTTATTGAAACTAATATCAAGTTATCATGTATTTATTTCATTTAATATGAAAGTTAAATAATTGAAATAATTGAAATAAAAGAGATCAAGGAAGGAGTACACTTGTGTGTTGATCTAACCATGTTTCTCCTTATAAGTTTGATTTGTTAATGATGCTTCTTTACTAAAGAATTGGAGAGAGAGGCTCACAACTAAAACTTATAGATGTGAAGAGGAGAATTGTAAGGTGGTATTTTCCCCAATCTAATGTAAGGGTGAGTTATTCCAAGGCTATCAATATCACTAAATCTCAATCACACAACTCAATTGTATACATAGTTTATCCAATCTATCCAATCTCACCCAAATCAAATTGTGTAACCATCTCAACCTAAAAAATTAAATTAGTGTCAATGTTGTCAAGATCATTGGGTCTCAACTTTACTACTCAAAGTAGGCAACTATTATAGATAAATAAATCTCAATTGATGCATCTTGGTAAAGTTAGTGCATGAATGTGTCTATAATTTGAATATGTATCTGTGATTTGGTGTATTTTTATGAAATATGTACCTCTAATGTGTCTTAAGATGAAGTATCTATTAAAATGTTACCTTTTATCTATAAATTATGTGTAATATATGTCACAAATCTCAAAAAATGTCTCAAATCTATAAAATTAGTGTTAAATACTTAAGATTCTAACCCATGTTTATATCTAAATCATGAAAATTGTATCAAATTCTTTCAATTGTGTGTATATAGAATAGTGTCTCTATTACATGCCCCATTTATATTCCTCCCATTTGAAGTGATGGCAATGTAATCTGGTAATTACATTATTCAAAAGGATAAGATAACCATGCCATATATGTATCAATATATATATGATATTTTGTGATCATGTAACACCTTAGTCTTGTACACTTGAAAAACTCTAACCCTAGTTTTTCTTATTAGTTCTACACATGCCTTGCTTCCACAAGTATCACATATACTCTATATTTTTCCCCTTGGCATATCTCTTAGTTTGACCAACATTATATTTATGACACAAACATCCCATATTTCTCAAAATTCTTAAAATGTGGTTATCTTACACCTCTACAAGTTCTAATCCTATGTCTACCCTCATTATCCCTAAACACTAATATTTGAGATAGAAAGTAGTATTGACATTATTCTAACCCCATACAAGTTTACAATGCCCTAAAGTCATCCAATTTTCAAAGGAAATGTATTATAATGGTTGGCCTAAGTTATTTAATGTGAGTTATCTATTGATAATATTGATATAAATACAATATCAACCCTCATTCATTCCTTACCTAGTAATCAAACCAAAAGAGCACACAATAAACACTCAAATTGCTAAAAGCTTTCTTATTTTTTCCTATTCTGATATCAGTCAAAAGAACAACCCAAATACAAGTCTAAAGTACTAAAAGAGTATTTATAAGTTCATATTTTCCAATTTAAAAGATAGTCAATATTGTAATTACTTTATACATATTGCATGATTCAAACATAATCCAACACATACGAGAGAACTATATGAGTCTACGACCCTCTTCTAGAGTATTAGCTATGTAAGTAGCATCCTTTGATATTGGGATCCTTACAAGTCATCTCAACATGATGTTCCCACTAACCCATTTTTCCCCAAGGTTATATTGAAGATGAAAAGCTAGGGTTTTTTCATTTCACTAGGAATGATAGTCCATGAACCAAATATGGATGCAATAAAACAATGTTCAAGCCAAACCTATAAGTATCAAAGTTTTTTCATCATATTTTATCTAATATTTTATATTAAACACTAGTATCAAAATCAAACACTATTGTCAATATAATTTTCCCAGACTAAAATAAGTGTTTAGAGAGTAAGAGTTACTAGATCCAAAATATGATGATTGATCTAGAAATGTCTTCTTATCTACTTTATAACTATAATAGATCCAACACTATGTTATCATAAAAAATAAATAATTTCTCTATTTTATGTCATTTATGTGTCTAGCATAGTTTTACTTTCCATTAATAGCCTATCTTAGTTTAATAAGTTCAACATATGGTACATGTGAGTTTAGTACATTAATTGGACTATTGTAGATTTGATATTCACCCTTGTGCCCTATCATTTATATATCTTTAACCCTATATAACCAAATAATTATTTATTAATACAAATTAGGATTAAACATTTGGAGAATAAGATTCATGTGAATGCAATTTTTATGATTCATAGGGTTTTAAACTAGTTAGGATTTTAGATTGCTATACTTTTTCATTTTTTATTGGTAATATTTTGCATGCAATCCAAGCATATCCCTAGATTAGGGGGGGTGTCTATTGAACATATTAATATTCCCCTCAACCCATCCAATATGTCTCAATGTAATGAGGTATATCATACCTTATATCATGATGATACCCATGTTGACACTAAGAAAAATACTGTTAGTGTTATTATAGAAGAAGATTATAATAATGAAAATGTGAAAAAAAATGAAAATGTTTGAGAAGACAATGAACAAGTGCATGTAATTATAATGTTTTTTGAGAACATTCAACAAAACCCTAAAGATCTTGATAAAATCTTAAAAACTATACTTGAATTTAAAAATACAAAAAACTTAGTAGACACATGCTTCCTATTGAACACATTATAACTTAATACATATAATGGGGGCATGGATTATTTATTCCAACATTTATTTCTTATAACTACTATTGATACATACATTATGAACTTACCCATTGTTTTAACACAAATATCAGTTTCAATGCCTATTGCTACTCAAAATATGTTTCTAGCCTCTTTGGTGACTACTTAAATTATTAATCAAAATCCCATTGGGCCTATTATTCAATCGCTCATTCAAGTTGTAGAGAGATTGTAGGTTAAGTTTAAAAAAATTGAATAAAAGGCTTAAAAGTCTTTGCATGCTATAGATTTGAAACATGTGTTGAATAACTCTCTTTCACTTGATATCTCTTTACACCCTTTACCAACTAGATTTTTTGCACATAAGTTCACATTTTAGGATGGCAAGGGTGATCTTGAATGACATATTTGAATAGTATAAGTTTCATGCATTAATTATGCTTCCAATGATAAAATTTTGACCAAATTATTTTTAAGGATATTCAAGGACTATGCTTTGAGGTGGTTTTACGACTTATCCAATATATGAAAGAATTAAAACCTCTTGCAAATCAGTTTTTGGCACATTTTTTATTAACATTCCCAAAAAGGTTTCTTATGCTCAAATTACAAAGATCAAACAAGGAACCAATGAACCAGTCAATGAATATGTCTTGAGATATAAGACAATACTAGCCAAAATGACAAATCATATGGTAGATAAAGATTTTTAATAAATATTCAATAAAATATTGCTTTTTCCTTTACATGATTCCATTGTTTATAAAAAGTTTCAATCATTCTATGACTATTCCATGTTTTACAGGACCATGAAATTAAGTTTATGTCACAAAATAAGATCATGTATGTAGAAAACACACTAGTTGCATCTACATCTAGTACAAAATTTAAAATTAAAATAAGTTATAAGGTAAAACATCCTAAACCTAAAAAGGAAACAAAGGCCATAGTTAATACATTTTAAAAATAGCATAATCATTTTATCCTATATAATTCACCAAGGGTATAGTTTACACATTTAGCTAAGCTTCCTACTTCATTATATGGTTACTAGAGTGTCATCTTATATCTCTCCATCCTCTTATAAAGGTTAATGTAAATAGAACTCTACCCAAAGGATATGATGAAAATTCTTATTGTGACTATCACCAAATCCTTGGGAATTTTTTGAATATATTTTTTATGTTAAATCATAAGATCTAGGATCTCATCAATGACCGAAAAATTACAATTGATGATCTTCCAAATGAAGCAAGTTCATAACCTAATGATCACCATAAATATAAAATATTTAATAATATTTTTCTTTACTATTATAAGAAATAACCACAAGTTTAAATGAAATATAATACATATCATTCTCTATAATATTATGGACACCCACTAGATGGTGTCATTGGTACTTGAATACAACATATACCTCCTATGGTTCAGAGACCTACCATTTTCTTTGATGATAGTGAAATCAAAGATGATGACACTAATATTCATTCTCTATTCATTATATCATACCTTGATAAACACCCCATATGTAGTGTTATTATTGATAATGGTGTAAGTTAAAAAAAATTCACCATGACATTACTTATGCATTTGGGTTATACTCATCATAATTTACACCCATCTACTAGATCAATCAAAACATTCTATGAGACCTCCCAAAAGGTTCTTGGTGAGATTGATCTACCTTTACAAGTTGGTCCTACACATATGGTTACTAATTTATCAATTATACCTTATATAGGTGTTTTTGACATGTTGTTAGGATGACCTTGCATACACACTCTTAAGGTAGTATCTTCTACAACATATGGGTATATTAATTACATTCATACTAATTAGGAAATTATAGTTTCTAGCATTCCATATGAGCATCCTCTTGAATAAGAGAAATTCATACCCAGGTAGTTAATTATAAATCTTGTTAAGGTTAATATACCAAAAAATAGTAATCAATAAGCAATCCCCTTTACTAGTCAGCCAATACTTGAGAGACATTTACATCAGAGATAAATAGATTTTTTCAAATAATCCTCATCTCATATGCACCATATTTAGATATCTAGATCGCTTAAACATATTCCTATTATTTTTATTTATAAGAAACCACTTAATACATAGATATGGGTTTTAAGAACCCCTAATCCTTATATCAGTACTTCATGACTTCATAGTCCTTTTATACATACACTAAGCATCATAGATACTATAGTGACATATATTAAACCTATACATGATCCTTGGTAGTAACATTAGTTTCTTGCACCCAATTTTGAGTGGGTAGATACATATGATCACCCTTGGATGAGTTCATAGGATGATCTTGTCTCTTCCAAAAATACCAAAAAAATATAAACATTCAATTATCCAAAGACATTTTGTGGCACTTACATGTTCTACTAGCCCTTTCATATATATGTGTTAGTTCCATGTTGAGGACTAGCATATTATTTAATCCGACATACACATATATAAGAATACATAGATACATGATATAATTATGGGTGTTGGGCCTTCCCTCTACTCATGTTACTAGGATGTTGGGGGCATCCATATTCTATGATCTTAATACATAGGTTAAATGGTTTAATGATCCATCTACAATATCATGTTTGAACTTACATATGTACTAACACAAGCCTATTATCCATAGTTATACATTAAACAAGGTACCTGATATGCTATGTACTTAACATTTTTTTATAACAAATTTGATCCATGGGCCGCTATGACATGTTTATGTTGGCTACTTATGCCTTTCCTTTACACACTTCTTTGAGTGTTTTGCTTTGCTATTATCTCATTTTTTTAAACATTTGAATATGCTCCATTATATGTGGCCCATGTACCTATGTTTTCTTCTTGGATATTTCAATATTTCATTGCATTATTAGACATTTAAATATGTCATTACTTGTTATATGGACATTTTAATATGTCATTCCTTGATTTTGTGGACATTTGACTAAGTCACATCCATTCTATTTTATGACATTTGAACATGTCACTTATTTGTAGTTTCCTTAGACCATTGATTTTTGATTTGCTTGTGAGTGCTCTTTTATGTGTGTTTATTTGATTATTGATCTATTATTATTACTATCTAGATGTCAACATGATATGTATCATGCATCTCAGGGTTACATATGATCACATTGGTTTTATGCACTTCCATGATACATTTACTTAGACATATTTCTTTCTATATGCTAGATGGCTACATTTATATATTTTAGATTTATCTAAATGGCTACCTTTTGAGGTGAGGTAACTTCTAGGTACTATTTTACCCTAGATGGCTAGATGGCTACATTTTGAGGTGAGGTAACTTTTAGGTACTCTTTTACCCTCACCTCAAATTAAGGAACATTAGTGGGTTTATTCTTGGGAAGCATGATATCCCTAATTTTAATAGTTATCAAATATCAATGGAGCCATGTCATATGAGCATGGCTTCCACAAATTCATAGTTTCCAAATTATAGTGGGACAAGATTTAGAAGCATCGTATCCATAATTATTTAGTATTTGGTACTTATACTAGTTTATAGATTTAGTGGGGGCATGTCATATTGACATGGATTCTACACATTCAACGTTCTATATTTAGTGGGGACATGCTTGGAAAGCATGTTCTCCACATTCATTCAGTATGGTAGTTATAATTCATAAATTAAGTTAGGGAATGCTTTAGAATCATGTTCTCCACATGTACTCAGTACTCAACATCTCCAGTTTATAATGGGGGAAATTGAGGGAAACATGTCCTCCATGTTAATATTTATCCATATATAGTGGGGACATGCTTTTGTAAGCATGTCCTCCACACTTACACATTTTTTTGAATTAGCCAAAAAACATAGTCATATGATTCCAATACACATTTGTTGTATAATTTTACACATGGTACCATTGTTACACATAGTTTTAGCATGAGACATATCTAAGGTGCATATGTTATGAAACATTTGCTTACCATTTTAAAATCCAAATCAATCCCAGATTCTAAAATTATTATTCATACTGATACCTCATAGCCTTTTACATATTTTAGTAAGACAATTTATTGTAGTATTTGGTTCACCATTTGGTATGGATGGGGTGATTAAATCACTCAATCTTTCCAAATTTTTAGTTTGGACTCGATCACCAAAAATCACCATGTTATAAGTATCATTGGGTTTCACGGTTGAGCTAATATCTATTCTTAGGTGGTAACTCATTTTTACTCCAAAGTTGGAGGCATGTGCCTTCAAACCCCTCTCTATTTCCTTAGATATATGCACTTTAAAAATTCATCTATATTTATCCTAATTTCAATTTTAGATCATTATAATGATACACATTTTTCAAAAAACAACTTGCCAATAGGAAAGGTAGTTACATTGATACACATGTGTACTCCTAAACCTTTCTCTTTCAATTTCAATCTATTTTAAATAATTTTGACCCAGATAATATGCATTGATTACACTATAACATGCTTTTGTTTATAATTCAATCACCAAAAAAACACTCAAATCCAACTCTAATAAAGCACTCAAATTTAACTCAAGAAAAGACAAAGTGTGCATACACACTTAGATACTTATTTCTTTCATTTAAATTAGAAATTTCATTACTATATTAAAGGGGGGAAATGTAAATAATATTTTGTGATTATGTATCACATTAGAATTTTACACTTGGATAACTTAGACCCTAGTTTTTTCTTTTAGTTATACACATGCCTTACTTTATCAAGCCTTGATTTTTTTCTATATTATGTTCCTTCACCTATCTCTTATTCCAACCAACCTTATATTAATGAAATAAACATCCCATCTTGAATAGAATGCTTAAATTCTACTTATCTTATACCTATACAAGTTTTGAGCCTAAACCTACTCTCCTTCTCCCTAGACACTAACATTTGGGATAGATAGTAGCATTGACATTACTAGCATAACCTAATGCAAGTGTCCAATGCCCTAAAGTCATACAATTATCAAATGAAACATATTACAATGGTCAACCTAAGTTATTTAATGTAAATTATTTCCTGATAGGATTGGTATAAATATAATATCAACCTTGATTCATTCCTCACCTAGTAATCATACCAAAAGAGAACTCAAGTTACCAAAAGCTTTCTTATTTTTCCCTTTTCTAATATCAGTCAAAGAAATAACCTAGATATAGTTCTAAAGCACCAAAGGAGTAGGCATAAGGTCATATTTGACAAGTTACAATCTAGATCATTATTGTACTTGATTTACACACATTATATGATTCAAACACAAGCCAAAATGTAGGGGAGAACTACATGAGTTTTATGCCCTCTTCTAGAGTATTAGTTATGTAGGTAACACCCTTTAATAATGGGCTTATTATGGGTTAAATTAATATCATGTGCCCTACTGATAATTTATCTTGTCAAGGCCAAATGCCAGTCCCAACACTAAAAAACTTTGCATGTCTTAGTTATCCTTGGTCCTTAGATGATGTGCTTGATCATCATAGTGTTCATTCCTTATCAAGTCAAGGGATTGGGTTTCAATGTTTTATCATGGTCAGATCTCATATTCAAGTTGTGATGAGTTTTCATGGTATATTTAGTATATTCAAGTTATGGGAATGTATATAAACTTTGAAAGCTGGTGAAGATACAGAAAATCCTCATAGATAATATTTAAGAATCTATAAGGTACTCCTCATGACATTCATTGGCAAATTTCCTTTTTGAAGATATGTGTATATTTACTAAAAAGAGATTTTAGCCTTTATATATTAAACATGGAGTAAAAAAACCACAAAATCATTTATAATGTTTTTAAACACCTTCATATTCATGTCATTTACTTAAGTCAAATGTTTCATGCTTTTAAATAGCTACTCATGTAACTTTAAAACATTCTTTTAACCTCCAAGAGTTCCCACATGCTAAATTTGATCCTATTTTGATATAAAAAGAATTTTAATTTTTATAATATCCTTTTTGACTCATGATTTTAATTATCTTTCATAAATTAGTAGTTCAAGGCTTTGAGTTTTGAGAATATGTAAAAGAAAGGATATGTTCATGAGTTTTATGTAGGAAGTACATATTTGTATGGACTTTTCCATACAATAGATATCAATAGGTTGAAGATGGAGTTATCATGGGTGTTATAAAAGAGATATAATGAAAAATTATCACAACCATGCTCAAAACTATTTCTCTTCATCCACCTAACTCCTTTTCACATCAAGAGAGCCCTTCAGGTTTGTATATGGTATGACCATGAGAGAGAATTTCAAGATCTAGAATTTTGGGTAGATAAAGGGGTATAAGAGATATTAAATATTTAGAAATTGGTTATTATTTTCTCTCTCTATCCTTCATGAACCATCCTTAACAATCTAAGTCACTCACTATGCCTTCTTCATTCAAACAAGCAACTGATTTTTTAATTTTTATCTTTTTTTTGGGAATCATGCCAAAAGAAGTTTGTGGAGTTTGTAAGGAGTATGTAACACCTTCCCATGATAGTATTTAACTTATTTATACATTTTTGGGGTCATATTGATCTTAATAAGACAAATAAATTTAAATTATTTAGTCTACAAATAGTTTAGAGAGACTATATAGTTTATGAGATAGAAGAATATCAAAATTTGTTATAAGTTTATTTACATGGGTTTCATTAATGTTAGATGTCCTTAATTTAAGTGAAAGAGATATTACTTAAGGATAATCCCCATCAAACACCATATATAACCCTCAAAACTCCTCTTAGTCACATTTTAACATATATTAAGGTATTTTAACATGTGTTAACATTATTAGCAGAGTCCTAGGTTTCTTTTACATAATGAATATCTACTTAAAAATCCTCCAAAAAGGTATAGTTTATTTTTATATATGCTTATGCTTCACTAATTTCCTTTATGACTAAGTTATGGATTCATTTTAATTTCACCACCCTCTTGTGTCATCCCATCTCATAGTTTTTTAACTACCATTCACCATTATAAAATCTCCATCTCCATCTCCATTCAATGTTTCCCATCATACATCACCTATCACTACCTATAACCTCACTTTAATCTCATGTATCCATTATCAAAGAAGAGTCAAGGAAACTATAAATAATTATGGTCATGAATAAATTAGGCATGCAAACATTAATACACTACTAAATAGAGCTTAATGATCATCTACAACCAAAGGCATAAAACATATACAGTATATTGTTGGTCAATTCCAAACAAGGTATGTGATTGAGGTCTCAAATTAAGGTTTACACTCTCATTAAGTTGGAATAACAATATGGACATGTTTTCAACATCCTTAAGCTCCTTTGTCACCCAATATTTATCTCATTCCATACAAGCAACATAGTAATATCCACATAAACTGATGATAAGAAGAGGTGAGATTAAAGATGAAAATAATGATATATTTGGATATTTAAATGGAAAGTTGAGATTATGAAGAACTTAAAGCAAATGAAAATAATTAGAGTGACTATTTTTAGGTTTTTTGGTGTTTTTTCAAGACCTAAAACTACATACAATCCATATAAGGGCCAAATTTATATACATGGGACTATATGAAGATCATCTGCTTTTCAAGATAATGTGTCAATAGAGATATGAAATATGTTTGAACCTAATAAAATTATTTTAATAGGTTTATGGAATATTTTAATAGGTTAGGACCTTGAGGTAGATACTAGGCTATTTTGGCATGTCAAGATAATCCTAAGAGTTGAATTGATGATCCTAAGACACGTACAAGTTACTTAAGGAACAATTTGGTATTAATGGTAAAGAGAGAATAGAGAGATTTTATAATAAGAAACCTTGAGATCAATTAATATTATATATTTTAAATAGGGTCAAAATAGGTTAGTAATGTGATATGGGTTGTATTCAAAACCTTCGCAAATCATCTGCAAGCCTAACTCTAGGGCAAACTCAGTTTCAAACATAATGGATAATGACTTGAATGCTTGAAAAGACCTTGAATCATATTTTAGTTTTCAATATAGTATAATTTTTCATTTAATGATATAACATAAATTATGATTCCTAAGGCAAATCATGAAATCCATAGGCCTATGTACTAAAACAACACTTACATGCACACCTAATAAAGTGGACTTAGTCATATATCTAAGCAAGAAGGAAGAGTAAGGATTGGAATAATTTTGAGATATGTGAAACCTTAATTGGTTGTATGAGGTTGTGAATAATTTGAGAGTAGAGGATGTGAGATTTTAAATTATAAGGTTGCACTCAAGAGACCCTTATAGTTAGACCTTCACCTACAACAAATCAAGAAAGTGTTGAAGCAATTTCAATGTATGGAAGGTAGACATGATTCCTTGATAAATGAGGTGGTTAAATAATTTAATAAAACATGAAAATTATGTATATAATCCTAATAATAACCTTAAATACATATAAATATCCTCATTGCCTTTGATCAACACCTATAGCTAGTATTGGTAGAGTATAAGCTAAAAGGAAGTGAAGAGATATAGTGTTGTAATCAGTTATATGGGGTTGTGAAGAGACTTGGTAAGATAATAATAAGGTGTGAGGTTTGTCATAAAATCATAAAAACCTCAGTAAAATCTTCACATAGTAAACATAAGAGTGAAAAATCAATCTCAATCATAGACCTTTTGAGACACACAGGCAACCTAAGTTAGTCTTGGAAGATTTGAGTGTTGAAGCATCTAAAAGTGGATTTAGGTTATCATTTTTGGTAAATATGATAACTATAAGTATTTAAAAATATTAATTCCATATTAAAGGTCATATTTTCATTATAATCACTCAATTTCCTTGCATATATATACCCTAGTATGTTAGCAGTCAAATAGGAGACTGAATGCACATTTGAAAAGTTTTGAAGATCAACATAGACTTTAGATTTCATGAAGAGGTTTTGAGACATGTAAATTATGATTATAGTTTAATTATATTATTTTTATGGTTAAATACAATAAATATTTAAGAAAAAATTCCCTTGAGGGATAATTAAAGAACAAAGATCCAAAATAGGCTTGTGTGCATAGTCTTATGACCCTTTGTTTATTTTGAGGTTTGTTTGAAGACATATGAAATTTTAAAAGAGGTTTAAAATATATATAAATATTTTATTATATTTATAATCATATTATATATAGGATAATCACAAACTTAGTTACTAAGTCCTTTTCAAGCTGAATCGTGAAGAAACCCTAGGCTAGAGGAATCAAGGCATACAAAGCATAAGGTGACTTTGAGGCTTAGATAGATTTTTTTTAATAAATATAATAACATATATTATATTTTTAAAACTACATAAACATGTTATTTAACTATGAATAATATTTTATACCTCTATTGTCTCCATACACACATAGGCAGGTAGACCAAACCTATAGGTCATCATTAGAGAATGGAATAAGGTTAAGGTTTTGAGTTTTTATAGAAATTGAATGAGGTTTAAATATTTTTTATAAGGTAATAAATATGTATCATTATTGTTTTTAACTCAAAATTAACCTACAAGACACTCAGACCTCCAACACTTAGATTAGGCCTAGAAACCAATTTTTAGGCCTAAAGGGCCTGTATTACCTTGAGACACTTTCAGACATTACTAATCAAGATGAATTATTGAGAATGTTTAATTAGATATATCAAGTACCATTAAAGTTATTTAAATAAATTAAAGGAAATATAAAGGTAAATTTGTTCTTGGGAGCTAATTCAAACTATTTAGTCTAAATAGTTAATTCAAGTTGCCATTTCAAGAGCTCATATCTTTCACCATAGGAGGAGTTGGAAAAAATTATATTAATATGATTTTAGGAACAATATTAAATATAAATACATTAATTATATAGGTTTATTTATGATTTTAGGTTTATGACCCATCACTAAGACTATAAGTAGGTCCAGAATGTATGTAAAACCCTATAATCAAACTTCTCTATGTACATATCTTTGCACACTTTTTTCATGGAAACCCAAGATTATAAAAAAAATTAAATGGGTATATGAAATAAATATCCATGTAAATAATTTATGTTTTTGATATCTATACTTTATGAACCATTGTTAAGAAGTCCCACCTCCAAAACCCTCCCTAAACCCTCCTACAAACCAATTTTGAGAAAAATGAAGTTTATTGAAATCAAATCCACATGAATCACCATATAAAATATTGAATAATTAATTAAACTAAGATATTTTACTAACCATGGTACCATATTATATGTAACTATATGGACCTATCATAAAAATAGGGGTTTTAAAGAAAAAAGTACAAAAATAGAGGTATAATGTAGTTTAAGATGATTCCAATCATTTCAGAATGGATTTTTTTCACTTTTTTTACCTTATTAATCCATCATATTCTCAAAACCATGCTAGTAAATGTATATATTAGTCTCTTCAAATCAGCCAATTTGTAGGGATGAAGGAGAAGGTGACCTAGTCACCTCATTTAGCAAAGTTTCAGGTGTTTCTTGCTTAAGGAGACCTATCTCATGGTGTAAGGATTTTTTTAGGTATAAAAATCAATTTTAATTTTTTTTATAAGGTTTAATATAGATTTTTTGTGGTCATAAAGTACTAATATTTAGACTACTAGGCCTAATTGGCCTAGTAAACATACTTGGTCAATAAGGTAAAGTGGAAAATGTAATTGAAAGCTATTGATGAGAGATGATGTAGAGTATACACACCACATAACTGATCATAAGTGGAAATCACATGCATATTATATCCTTAAGTGGATAATGAATGAGTTAACTAGTCTTCAAGTGGAAATTTCGTGCATAACTGGTCTTTGAGTTATCAATCAAAACATAATTGATGCTTATCATGAGTTGATTGACCCTTAAGAGATAATAAATTCATGACCAACCTTAAATTTTATTTATTTTACAAATAATGGCATAAAATTCTATAATACGAGCTTGATCAAGTCAACTATATCCACTACCTTATTTTCAATCTCAAAGAGCTCATTCAAGGAGCATGCAAGAGCACCAGACATAGAGATATGTCTTGAGGAGTATTTATATTAAGTTGTAAATGAAGTGATCTGGAGTTGATGGTCATTTATGAATCTTTATTCTCTCATCTATGAAAAATTATTCTTCTCTTTATTCATTATTATATATATATTCATGTTTTTAGGCCTTTTTCAAGATCCCTCTCTTGAGCATGATGAAACTCTATCAAGATTGAGACTTATGACCTCTTGAATTTATAAATAAACCATTAAAACTACTTAATTACTAGATTATAGTATATTTATGACTTTTCATATGTGTATAAGTCGTATAAATCTTCCCTTAACATGGCTTTGTCACTCCTATATGTTGATAAGTTGTCTTATGTAGGTTGTATGAATTGTTAAAGTTTAGTGATCATAGTTTAAGTGTTATCTAGTTGAAAGTGTTTTAGGAGATTCCTCTCATCCTTTAACTCCAATTCATAGTCATCCATCAATACCTTCTTATGAAACATTTTTGCTTAGGAGCTTTGGAGATAATGATTCAGTTTATTTATGGTACATTAGTTTTAGTTGGAGTTCAAATAGAGTGGATGAATGATAACATTAGGTGCATCACCATTTATAGAGTAGGATTTCCTTTCAGTTATCTTTCTAACTCTTTTCACCCAAAAGTAAATTAGGTTTTATTAAACTGAGAAAAGTTAATGTATTATAGGAGCTATCCTCATAATTTATAGGTTTGGTTTATGTACAAGTATCCCATAGCCTGTAGACCAATCTAATGTTAGTCTAGGTTTGAAGGATTTATAATAAATCTACATCATTAGGGTACAAATTTAGGTTTTTAACATTCCCGCTAACCCATTTCTCCCAAACTCACATTGAAGATAGAAATCTAGGGTCTTACTATTTCACCAGGAGTGACAATCCATGACCCAAATTTTAATGTACCAATGTGAAGGTGAAGCCAAACCTATAAGCATCCAAGTAATTGCATCTTTTTTAAAATAATATTCCATATAATACACCATCATTAAACTTAGACACTAGTGTTGATGCAGCTATCTCAAGATAATGTGTCTAGAGAGATAGAGGCACTAGATCCAAATTTTGATGATTGATCTAGAATTGTCTTCTATCCTAATTTTTGCTTATAATAGATATAACAATATGTTAGCATTAAAAATATATAATTAATCTCTTTTATTTCATTTATATATCTATACTTTCTATTAATATCCTATATTATTTTAATAAATTCAACATATGGTACATCTAAGTTTAACACTTAAATTGGCCTATTGTAGTTCTAATATTCACCCTTGTACCCTATAATTTATATATCCTTAACCTTATCTTCCCAAGTAATTATTTATTAATGTATATTAAGCTTAAACATAATCATGTAGTAATTAATCATATAATAGTATCATGTCAAAGTAGAAGTAACAATGAAGCTTACAATATCCAAACTTAATAAGACCTAATATGCATGATATGGATCATGGAAACATCTAGGAGTAACAAGAATAATCTTAGTAAAAAATAAATAATGCACACATAAGATCATTCAATGTCACAAAAAAAATTTCTAAGGATACAAAAAATAATGGGTATGTTCAAATGTCACACACTTAAAGGAGAAGACATGTTCAAATGTCTGACACCAAAGAAACAACACTTAGTGGTACTATGGCCAAAAAGTAAGGAACATGTTTAAATGTTCCATAATAAATAAAATGTATCAAAAAATAAGTAAACTCAAGTAATCCATGTGATAACATTAATAGGTGATATATAAACAACTAGCATAATCATATTATACTATTTGCTACATACACATGTTATCAAATTGTCTTGTAGCATATCATATCTAGCACATTGTGTAAGGTGTAAATATGAGTATAGACATGTGTAAGTGTTATTATATAATCTCAAAATTATAATGTAAATTTATCATACAATAATATCACTTATATAAATTATGATCAATAGAATCAGATTCCCCTAACATAATGTGTCATGCTAGTAGAGGAAAGGTCCAAGATCTACAGACTCATATATTATGGATCTAGTGTATGCCTATATCAGACTCAAGTATCCATGAAACATAATTGTTTATATAAATTAAATGATGTTATATATACTAACATAAATTGAAAAACACATAAAATCTAATAAACATGTAAATGTTAAATATTGTTGTATTTTTTATTTTTTTTGAATGTTTTGTATTTCCTTGATTTTTTTTATTTTAGGGAAAATAGGGATAACTGATAATCCCATCTAAGGGATACTCATAGGTTTATATAGAATTAATATATTGTAAAAAAAATGGTTTTTATGCCAAGGATCATGTATATAAGCTAAATATATATTTGAATAATCTATAATAACCTATCAATGCCTCATAGGACTATATGGTGATAAAGCATTAATATAATTTTTAGTGGTTTCTGAAACACAATTCTTAGTGCTATATTATTTTTTTGGTGTAAATTTAATTATGGGTATTTTTACTCTCTCTAAAACATGTTTATCTACTCTTATTAATTGGTTGGGTCATGTAAGTGTAGTTGAGGACTATGTGGAATCCATACTATATTCCTAATGTAATGGCCTCTCAAGTATTGGCCATCTAGGAAAGGGGATTTAATTTTGCTTATCATTTCATTCATGATTAGCCTTAATAGGTTGTATAATTATATGTGTTTGAATAAACTTCACTTATTGTAGTGGACATTCATAATAAATCCCTAAAAGTGTAATATAAGGCCTCTAAACTATATTAGATATTCTATGGGGGAGCATTACAAAAGTTCCATCTAATGGGTTTCCATAATGTTGTGGAAGAGGATGTGCATGATATTCCATTTGCACTTTTGGTGTTTCCTTAAAATGATATTATAATTGATTGTTGAATAGATTTTGGTTTTTAACTCAAATCCTTTAGAGGAATATAAAATTTGATTTTTTCTCTATCATTTAGATCTTGTATCATATGATTTAACCTATAAAATCTATTTGTATAATTCCCATCACATTGGTGATAGTCACAACAAGTATTTGAGTTATATCCTTTTGGTGAATGTTAGATCATATCAACCTCTAATAGGAGAGAGAGAGATAGATAGATAGATAGAGAGAGAGAGAGAGAGAGACAGAGAGAGAGAGAGAGAGAGAGAGAGAGAGAGAGAGAGAGAGAGAGAGAGAGATGAGATAACATTCCACAAGCTTCTTAATGAGTGAAGCTAGAGACTCAATTAATCATGTAAATTTTATATTAGGTGTAATGGATAATAAAAATTGATTAGATTATTATGTCATGGTATTAACCATTATTTTTATTCCTTTTTAACCTTTGTATCCATGGTTAAATGAAACAATACTTGAATATGTAAGGGAAAATACTGATCAATAATATGTTGGAGTGGTAAATTCTTAATTTTAAAGGAAATAGTATGCTCTGTACATTTCATAATATTGAGCATAGAGGCCACATATGGTGGATTTAAATTAATTAGAAAGGTTGTCATCGTAATGCTTCTAAAAAATGTATTTTTATCAATAAGACTTGTGTAAACAATCCAAAAGTGAAACATTATTGGTAACATCATTGGAGTTATTTGTAATATTTTATGTCGATGATACATGTTTCCTACACTCACTTTTAATTCCTTTATTTTTAATACTTTTATGAATAAAATAATACCTTGATCAAGGATGTATTTTGAGGGTAAACATTTACAAACAAAATTAATGAGATATTTATTATTTATAAGAAATTACATAATATTGACAAAATAATCTAGTTTTATATCACTTGGTACTTGGGTTCACATAAGGATTCATATAAGATATCATAAATAGTTGACTTTATCAAAAGCTCAAGGAGTGAGATATTATCATGTGTATTAATGAGCCATGGGTAAATAATGAGAGTGGGATAATAGTTTTAAATTAAATAGGATCTAGGGGAAAAAAAGGTTGGGATCATGTACATTGGAACTTATTGAATATGGAGAAGGGTTAAATATTAGTGCAATGAGAATTTTAAAGAGATACTAAATTTTTTTCATGTTAAATTAATCTCTTTATTTTAACCAAATTTTTGACTCTATTTTATTATATCATTGATTGATTTAGAAATGTATGAGAGATAAAAATCAATCACCACCATAATTTATTGTTCATTGAAATAACTACTATATATATTGATATTAAACATGATTGATTCCTTTGTAACTAATGTATATCTGATTTTAAGATTTTAACAATATAAAAATAAAAGAACCCTAGGGTAGGATAGGATTGGCACATGAATACTTAGAGGTTAGGTTATCCAAATATTTAACCATTTTGTGTTTTGGTAAGGGTTGGGGGAGAATATCCTGATCAAACAACAATGCATGTTATTTTGTGTTTCCTTATAGATTGTCAACTCAGATCATGTGCATAGGTTTTGGATATCATTATTTTTCTCAAAACCATAAGTCATATAATTTTGGCATACCACATTATAAAATAGGGGTTATTAGGCTCAATTTAAATTTATATAACCTCAAAGATCCCTATGTCAATGATCACTACCTATATATCCTTATACTTGGAAGAAGGCCTCAGTTTGATGTAGTTTTCCCCTTATGTGGGATTTTATGTGAATAATTATACAATATGATATATGAAAGTTCATGTAGTGATCTATCTTATAACTTGGCAAATACTACTCATAGTTTTCTATTTTAATTCTTCATACCTATAAGAATATTTATCCTTTGAATTATTTAGAAATAGGAAAGAATAAGAAAATATAACTTAGTTTTGTAAATAATTAAGTGTGAGCTTGATAAATGTTTGCTTGGTAATTATTAGATGATAATAAATGGCATTTTTATTTTTTTAATTATACCACACATTTTTACATGATCTCATGGGAGGGTTAAAATATTACCATAGGTTTACAAATCAAAATATTTTCAAATTTTACAATTGTAAGGCTCATACACTAGCATTAGATCTTGGACACTAGTGTCATAATTTGAATGATAGTGTTTGGGGGAATATAAAGTTAATAAAGATGTGTAATTGGCATAGTAGGATATAAATCAATTTTTATGTAAACTATGGGCTAAAAGTGATATGGCTAATTAGATATAAGGGTCAGACTATAGGATAAGCATTTAGTCATAGTGAGATAGTGAATATGGGCCATTTGAAAGTAGGAAGGTCATGAATTAAAGGGTTAGGCCATGAGTGATATTTGTTATGTGTATAAGAATAGTTTATCATATATAATTATATTATAGTATCTATACAACCATCATGATTGATATCTATATTGTCTCACACGTTCCTATAAAACTCCCATTTGTACCATAATATACACATGTTTCTTGTAGAGTACTATAGTGTGCTATAATATACCTCAATATATCACTATTTATCTCAAAAGTGGGGGCATTGGTTGTCTATCTATCTTAGCATAAATATCATGTCACTCACTCTCAACTACATTAAATGTAATGGATGTAATATAAATAGGGTCAAAATAGGGTGCATGTACACATTAAATATGGTATACTCTCCTAATTATCTAACTACCAACCATATTAAAATAAGTGTCTTACATCAAAATAAAATTAGACATGTCTATCATGGTAACCTAGTACTCATAACTTGTACCAAAACATAGTAAAAACACAATATATTATAAGATTATAAATAAGAAACTAAAAACTAAAAGGAAACATAAAAGTATACATATATACTTATGTGTCGGTATAGTAGTGGCTAAAACATCATCCATACATGGGTTTGCGGTATCTTGATCTACTTCTCCACCTCTTCCTAGTCCTAAATTCCATCCTTTTTGATTAGGGGCACTCCAACTAGATCTTCTATAATAGGAAAAAAATAAATGTCACCTATTATTTATCCACCATTGAGTGTATTGTGTATTACCTCCCACATCATCCATATGATTATTTATAAGAGGACATGAAGATTATTGTGTAGGACCTCTCAAATTAAAATTTCTCCACAACATAGGGAAACTAGACATGGAACCACACTATGACATGAATGTGGCATTAATTTGTCACATCCTCAACCTAGTGACTATATCTTATGTATGTCATCCAAAATATCCCAATAGGTATGACCCTATCTAGGATAACATAATACTCCATCGTACTCAAACCCCATTTCCTCTCTAACACCCATCACTCTAAAAAAAATTGGGTTGGCCAAAACACCATGAGTTCATCCAGTTAGCTACACTATATTAATATTCTCATATTCCTAGACATGGAGTAAATTCACAACATTACTACCTATAATGGGGATATACAAAGTAAAACTCTAAAAATCTTTGTAAATTGGGAAACCATAGTACTCCTTGACAAATATCTCTTACCCCTCTAATCAATGGAATAAAAAAAATCATGCTTATAATAAGAGATGGAAATGACACCACCATCCACAATAAAAAAATAAATAATAAAACAACATATTAACTTATACAAATGCAAAAAAATTGAGGTTATGATTTACCCAAGTGTTATCACTCTAGAGTGTACCCTACTTGAAGATGTGAAAGCACACCCTCACTCTGATTGATACAATGGGAACTTCTCAGAGTGTGGGTGATTCTATGATGAGAATAACCTATAGAGAGGGTTGGTTCCCTTAATATTTTTCTATAAATTTGACTACTATGATTTTCAGATGAAAAGGGGAAAAGAAACTAAAAGGAAATCCTAATTATAAGGGGTGATACCCTTGAATTTTACAAATCCTTTGAAGTTAATAAAATCAATGCACACATATAATCAATGAAATTTATATTTTTGTCCTTAAGAAAAAAAATTAGATGAAGGGTTTAAAACCTCTTCAAATGACTTGCAAAAGGGTGAGATAGAGAGAGATAGGTGAGTAAGGGACCTACAAAAAGGAGATAAATCTCACTTATACGCTGATGCACAATCAAATACACACTATTATTTTGTCAAAACTCAGATACAAAATAAAAACTTCCTTTATTGATAAATGGTCCAGATTACAATTTCTCTCTTAGCTTCAAGAATAATCCAAAAATGGCTTGATTAAGCCAATAAATGTCTTAAACCCTAATTACAGCCAATGTGGAATTCAAAAAAAATGGGAAGGGTTAGTCTTGGTTAACTTAACTCGAGATCTAAATCCCTTTAAAATATTAAAATTATTCAATAAAATATTTTCCCTTTACAAAAATTGCATGTCTCTCCCAACTTGGCATAGGAATATGGTGGGCCCATGATGACAAGTCATTAACATAAAATTCCCAAAAATCACCAAACATGCATGAACTTCAAGTTTGACATAGAAGAGATGAGGTGGGTCTAAGTTTTAGAAGTCAAAATTTATTTCATGGAATGATACACCAAATCTTAGATATTTTAACTCCACTTGAGGCTGATTTGAAGTGCTTGAAAGGCTTGGATGACAAGTTAACCAAGAATAGATGCATGATTTGTCAACTAGTCAACCAAAGTGCAAGACAAGTCAACCCTAGTTTAGCCTTCCCTTACATAAAAAATGACCTTGATGAGTGAGAATTACATGTAAGATAAATGTAACAGCATAAAAGTGGTGTTGAAACTCAAAATAGAACTCTTTGAATAGCCTTTTAATATCAAACTCAAACTTAGCCTTTTGAACAACTAAGCCAATTTGACTAGTAAGCCAAATAGGTCCATTTTGTAAACTTGGATGCCATGAAACCTAACAAAATAACCCAAAAAACCTGAAATATAAAAAAAAAACACCTAAAAAATAATTCTTTATCATCAAAATTATGATTTTGACAAGAAATTTTTTGCCAATTAGTCAACTTGCTTGACTAGGCTAATTTTACAGAAATTTCTAGCAGACTAGCCATTTTACTTGAGATAATAGGATAAATTATAAGATGATTTATAACCAACTGAATATTTTAATATGAATAAAAATTTCTAAGATTTTATCTCCAATGATTATATTCTATTAAATTTCCTTGTACTTTAGTTCACATGTTTTTTCCACAAAAAATGTGAATTTTTCCCTCATCTATATAGATCCATGCATAAAATTTACATTTATGGAATCCTATTAGATTTTAATTAATGTTTTAAAATGTTTCAATCTGATCCATAGTGATTTGATTGCAATAAAATTCACTTGTCTCAAAACTAATTTTTAAGGTGCTTAGGAAAGTTCTGAAGTTGGAACTTCCAACTAATGATTCATGAGGTATAGACCTCCAAATCTCAAAATTATTTAATTTATGAATATAAAATTTACCCCTATAACATCCTTGAAAATATTTGGCTCCCATGTGAAAGATATGAAAAATTACCATGTGAATGGAATTTGCTTGTGGGAAATTGAATGCATTTTGGGCTGCTTATGCTCTTAGCAATTGTTCATAAAGTGCACCACCTCAAATTATATTAATTTTTCATTAATTATAATTAAATATGGGTAACATAAACAAACTATGATATTTTATCCTAACTCCACACATGGTGAAAAAAACAAGCATCTGAACAGGTGGCTTGGAAGGGTGACTAGAACTACAAAAATTGAAAAACTTCTCCAAGATGAAAATTACTCTTAATTTTTTAAAAAATTTCTTAAAAAATAATTTTATGACCTATACCAATCTATAAAAACACTTTAAAAATCATTTTTCTTGAAAAGTCAAAAATTCCCTTTTTGGCCTAAGTGCCTATTTGCCTGCAAAACACTATGTGAGCATGGTTTGCATAAAATTTGGTGTTTGTAAAATATTTTAAGGTCTTATTATGATTTAAAAACTTTATCCCATTATTATTAATCTTTCACTTGGTACTAGAATCTTTTGAGGCATTTTGGGACGAAGCATGCTCCAATGGTGACCTCAAATAAATAGGTTGAGATCTAAGACAAAAAAAAAATCACTTTTACAATGGCTATTAAATTTTGTAAAATTTTTTTCCAAATTTTGATGACCATTTTTAGAAAATTTTAGGTCTTAATTCCACTTGTAGCTCCCAGAAACTTTAATTGTCTCCAAATTTTGACCTCTGTGCATGGACTGTCTACATTTTTTTATTGAGATTTCATGTTTTGGAAGTGTTTTCATGATTTTTTGAGGCTATAAATGTCAAAAAAATATTCATTAATCTCAATAGTCTCTTTAAGAGTTTATAAATAGCCTCTACCCCTATTTTAAAGCATGAAAAGACCTCCAAACAAGGCAATTAGGCTTCTTAAAATGCTATGTTTATTGATTTTAGGAGGTTTTTGATGAATTTTTAGCATATTAGTGTCCATTGATTAATTAAAAATCAATTTTAACTAATATGAATTTTTAGCATATTAGTGGCCATTGATAATTTTATGGCCATTGATTATACCTATCATTCAATCCTCAAAAATTGATTAAAAAACAATTATATCAAATGAAAACTCTCAACATATCTCCTTCCCATAAAATTATCTAGTTTCAAGCTTATAAGGCCATAGATTGTGCATAATCTATATAATGGCCTGATGAAAATGCTTCAAAACTGTAAGTGCTTATTTTTTAGATCCCTTTTCTATTTTTATTGATACTAGTGTTGTTTTAACCCTTCATGAAAGATGATTACTCTTCAAACACTAAACCCCTACTAAGAGTTCAAAGCCCTTGTTGGATACTTCAAAGTAACAAATCCTTCCTAGGTTGTAGGTTATAATTTGACATGTAATACTATATAAATGGGTATTAGAGGACTTTTTCATGGTTTAAAACCACCTCAACATTTTTAATCCCATGAACTAGTTCTTTGAAGACAAACCCTACCATAAAACTTCATGTATTCAAACTCCTCTTTAGCCCTAGTCATATATGTGCTCCTAAGGCTATAGGCTATGATTATTGGGGTAACTAATTGTATATGACATATAAAATCTTCAATATTTTTATCCTTTAAAACCTATCCTTCTATTTTAAACCATTTTATCCCTCTTGAAAACACTCATTCCTCAAAATACAATCTTTCCCCTTGGACCTAGACCTTATATTAAACTTTTGACTATGTTTCTTCATATTTGATAACCCCTATATAGACAAAGAATAGGGTATCTTTAGGGTTTACAGAGAGTGAACATGTTAATAATTTCACCTAAGTCTTAAGCATGATATATATGCTTTAAAAATAGGATCCTCTTCTTAACAATAAAAAACCCTCAAAGGGACATCAACACTCATTAGCCACTGTGAATATGTTCGCACAAGCCTGTAGGGTTACTAAATGTCTCATTAGCTCCACCAAGCCTTAAATTAACTTATATAGTCCCTTTCTATCTTGCTAATTGACTTCTCTAAACACCTTTTTAAAACCCTTTAACCTTCAAATCATGACAAATATTATAACCCCTGTACCTAATATTCATCCCAAGGCAACTTTAGATGGTTATAGATCAACATATGGGGTTATAGGTCAATTTTGAATAACTTTAGTTTTTTTATATTGAAAGTATTTAATAACATTTGAAAATTTAAGAAATTATTAGTCTCAAAAGTCATTGAAATTCCATGCGTCTTGATGATTAAGCCTCCTACTATGATATAGGCATGTAGGATTCCAATTGGCACTGTAGACGGGTATAGGGATTATCAAATAGGTTTTATCTTGTTCTTGCCTCAACAAGACTTAAAAGTCACTAAAATACTCTCTTCCTCCTGAAACACTTCAACAAACTCAACCTCTCCCTTATATTCTTATAATTGACTCATCCTTTCATCATGGTTGTAAGGTACTATTAGTATAGGACTATAGAGATTCATTTAGTGTAATTTAGTTCTCTCTAAATCTTGAAAAATTCACTTTGATTCTGTGTAAATATCACTAACCAAAATTTTTATTCATGCATATAGATAGCCAAAACCTACATGTTTTTAAAGCATATAGGAAATACCTAACTATTATAGCCCAATATAGGGGCCTGTAAGATCCTTCTTAAGCATTGTGGGTCAAAATTTAACTTGTGAATAGCTTGAGATTGAAACATGCTCCAATTTTAATTGAGCATGACAATCACAACCTTAAGAACATACTTTTCAATCCTTGAAAAACCTATCCACACTTAGTCTCCTCATAAGATCTACATGACCACACTTGGTTATATACCCTGTTGTAGGTGCTCAGTCTGTACGATGTCTGTAGATCATATTTTTTGATATAGGTATCATTTTCCCTCTAAGGAGGATAATTAAAGTCACATGGTCTTAAGAAAACCCTATCTTACTCAAAAAAATCTTTTAAAATCCCAAACCCTTGACCTATAGACTATATTCCTCCTCAATGAATCTTGGTTTTAGCTTTCATTTTCACTAAAATGGTTGTAGCTTGCTCTTGCTAAACTTGACTATGTTATTTAAGATTTATTATCCCATTAAGTACTAGGGATATAAGTTACAATTATCCCTTATAAGTCAAATTAAACTAGGAAATTCTCCTCCCTTGATTCTCTTATCTCTCCCAAACCTTGAATTTGTTCATTTAGATAACTAAAACCTCAATACTATAGGTATGATCTATATAGGGCGTATAGGATACTTTATGTATCATTGTAGCTCATGTCCATGAAGTATAAAACATGAGAATATTCTCTTGTAGGTTATCAATTTTATGGTGAAACTTGTATAAACTTTAATGACCTACAGAAAAGGTTAAAACTCCTTGATATTTAAAGTATGATATTCCATCTTATAATTAATTGCAGATGACTATCTAGGCCTATTTTATGTTACTTTTCTTTAATTTTAGGCCTTATTCAACTCCATATATTTTACCTATTGAAACCTTCATAAGACTAGGGTCTTTGATTCTATTCATGCCTCTATGGTGACCAAACAAACCTCTTTGAGTCCAAAAGAAAGTTCATCTTGGTACCAAATAATCCCTTTTGGAGTGGCACATGCCTCTAGGTGTATTTTTAAGGGTTGTAGATGAGTATCATGAGATTTATGACTCTAAGAATCTTAAGACACCTAACCTTCATAAGTGTAAAACTATTTTAGATCTACCTTTCTATGACTATACATGATCATGCCAAAACCCTTATCAAACACCCTTTAAAAACAATCATTTCTCTCCTCAAAACAAGATTGTGCATATGGCCTATGTCTAGAAATGATTTAAAATATCCCTAAAAAGGATATAAAACATGTTTAACCTTTGATAACATTTATTTATATATAAGATATGGTCTTATGTATTCTCCCTTTAGCCATTCTAACTTCTTGATTGATGTCTTTTGTACATACCCATGTACTTGACTGATATATGTTTGATATAGGTTTTCATGTAATAATATTACTAAGACTCAAGCTTCAAAATTTACTTAGGACCACCTTCATGAATGCTCACTCCCCATTTGTGGATTTCCTGATCTTATTTACCTTGAATAGGATCTATTCTTAACTCATAAATCCTCATAGTACTTTATGATCACACTTGATTGTGTAACCTTGCTATAGATGTTCATATCCATGTTATTTGATGTTTCAATGACCTATATTTTCCTTTTGATCATGTTTGATAACCACAAACATTTAGCCCTTGTCTCTCTTAACAAAGGTCCTTGGAATTGGGATAGGTATGATGGGTGAGTGAAGTGAAAAGACATGATATAGGATGGAAAGAAGCTAAAAACATAGTGATAATGGCTATGGTAGACATTAGTATGGGGATGAGAGGGATTGTGGTGGAAAAGGAGGTGAAGGAGCATGCCAAGACGATGGTAAGGAGTCACAAGCAAACATGGGCACTGAAACATAAAAACACATGATTTTGGATGCCATTATAGGATTGAAGGAGATTGAATTTGAGTCATGGTTTTATAAAAAAACCTCAAAATATGTAAGAATTCCTTAAGAAATGCTAAACTAGCCTCTTTTGAGACACTAGAAAGTATGGAGATGGATTCCTTAGCAATGAAACCTAAATAATATCTGATAATTATGCTTTAAAATCATGAAAACTTGACTAAAAACCCTACAAAACACAAATGATTGATAATTTGATACTGCCTTTTTCGTCTTAGACCCTATAACTCTTCCTTGAAACTCATACTACTCTTTCTTTATCTAGTTGAGTTTGAAGCCTCTATTTGAATTTTAATTGGATAAATAACACATTTATAATTCCATGGATAGATAGAGAATGTCCTTAATATTCTGTAACAATTTGAGTTTTTTTGAAACTCTACCCAAATGAAGAGAAAATGAAGAAAAATAACTACCTTTATGGATGTTATGCAACATAATTTTCATTGACTTCAATTAGATGGTTCATAAAAATGGATAATACAATTTAAAAACTACTTAAACCATTAGGAAGCCCTTTGATTCTAGTTTCTTCACCCAAAATTTGAGATCTGTACCCTTCTCCAGTAGATTGTACCATCATAAAAAATACAAGCATGTCACTTTGTGCTAATAAGAAAGAAATCAAAAGAAATATGGTTTAGGGCATATATGTCCATTAAAAACCAAGTAATTCCATTTTAATCCTAATAATTCCCTAAAAAATACTTTCCCAACTTTGGATGTATAGATTCCATACTATTGATTCAAAAATGAAGAAAATAAGCTCCTTTTGGCCTTCCAAAGGAAGATTTCAATTTCCACCACCAATTCTAGAATATTTTATAATAATCACTTGACATACATGTAAAAAATATAATTTTTAACCTTTTTCATGTTTTAAAACTTGCAAGATCATACATGTGGGCTAGTTTTGGGCCTTTTAAGGCTATTAAACATATCAATTAACCTTTTCATGAGTTGAAACTTTGGACATAGGATATTTTCATGTTTTTTAACATACTTATAGGTATTTTGGCATAATTAGATAACTATTGATATCATTTTTTATGCTTTTTACCCCATTTTTTGACATTCTAGCCAAAATTTTGTACTTTGAGGACCATAAACGACCAATTTGACCATCTGTATTGGGAAATTGGCCATTCTAAGGAATTTTTTTGAATAATAGGGGTTTTAATTTGGAATTTATATGAAAATTTACTAAAACCAAGTAACATATTAGATTCATGATTTATGTACTGATCACCTTAGGCCTAACTAATCACATATTTTTGTATGACATACATATCTCTATCCCACTATAGCTCACACTATCATCTACTAACTAGTTATCAGCAATCTCAAAATCTACCACACATCCTCTAAATTCACATTCATATCCCTTGTAGGGAGCCAAAATATATCTTTTTTGTAAGGTGATCGTAATATGCATATCATATGAAATCCACCTAAGAACTCATAAATAATAAAAATGAAAAAAAGTCAAAAAAGTCAAAATGGATATAAAAGTTAAAAATATATATACTAGGTCCTCAAGTTGTTGGGTCTAAATCATAATCTACAAGTGCTCAAAATGGGTATGTAGCACAACATAATGTCTTAGAATCATAACATGTCAAAGCTAAAAATTGATATCAAAAATGTTTAAATGAATTAAAACTTCTATGATATCAGCCTATTTATAAGGGTTTAATTTTCAACTATGCAATATGGCAAGTTTAATTTCTTAATTAATAGCCATAAACCTTCTACCCATGATATATTAAACACTATGTATAAAAATCATTCTATATCATTTGAATTTGAACATATGTAATGAATTATTCCATAGTAACATTTCTATAGATATTAGTGACAATCTAAAATATAACAAAATTTTATGAATATTCTCCTAAAAAAATGTTTTAATATTTTTACAAAATGGGTAAATCTCTTTATAAAATACAACCACTACCTTTGGTAATTACATTACACTATACAACAACAAAATTTATCAAAATATATCATCTCTCTATGTCTCCTTTAAGTCCATTCATGTACTATTCATATTACAATTATACAAATCCAAAAAGTGCATACTTCAAATAATAAATTCAAAATAAATTTTAAAAAATTAAAAATGATCAAACTTGTCAAATTAGATATATTTTTTGATATGATCAATTCAATGACTACATAACTCAAATTGATATGGGTAATCATTTGATATTTTTATAGAAACCAAGCTCACACATCAATTATATTTATCATATTTTAGGAAACTCAATCTAGATTATCAAAGTTGGCACATTATAAATGATTCATATTATTAAAGTTTGTCATAGTATACATGATGTATACTACCAAAGTTTAGCACATTACACATAATTCACAATGGTTCAAATATCAGATGGTTTATTTAAATGACATATATTGGTAAATCAATACATATTATGGGAGAAATGCATATTCACTCACTTCACATAGATTTGAGTATAAATTCATACACACTTGGGTGCATATACATGGGCATATACAGATAATTTATAGGAACATGAATTACAATTTTGTGCATTATATGCATAACATATATGAGTTAGTATAGAATTTATATATCAATACATATGATATATAAGTTATCATATTCAACATATATATGCATAACATTATATATTAGTTAGTATAGATGAAAGGGGCATGGTACTAATTCATGCACATATACCCACTTCCAGATTTAGAGTGCATGATACTAATTCATGCACATATACACAATTTCAGAGTCATAGGCCATCCATTATTTCATATATACATAATATCATAATATATATAGTTGACTATAAAATGGTTGTCATTCCAATTCACACTTATCATATTTGTGGTCTTGATAAGGGAATGAACATTGTTCATTATCTTTCAACCATACATGTACTCTACATTGATTAAAATTAAATGAAACTATAAAATGAAACCTATAGCCATGATGAAGGTATGAATATAATTCATTTCCTTTTGATCATGCATGGAGAAAACTTGAGAAAATTTTATCAAAGTTATACAAATTGAATCTATAAACTGACTATAGTGTTTAATCCATTTTTAGTGGTGTGTTAAGTTTCAATGACACTTAACACATCACTCCTTAACCTAACATTGAGTCTTCAATTTTCATCTTGGAATTATTATAAAATTAACTACTTGGAATATCATTCATTTCCTTAGCCACAAATTAAACAAGACTAAATTCCCTTCTTCTCCATAGTGATTAGGTTAACTATTGATCCTCAACATCTCTACTCTTCACAATAAGATCACACTTTATGAGCACATTCTCCATGAAAAAATCCATAACACATACATATAGGTGTAATTTTTATTTGAATATATTTTTAATTATAACTATTCTTATTTATTTGGTCAAAAATATATCTAATCCTATACATCATCTCATACAGGAACACACATGCATCATTGTAACAAGAAAAAATTCAAAATTCACAATCATGAATGTGGTTTTGCATTATATTTTTTCCTTTCATCGATTATTTATAATTCCACTAAAACATTAGATTAAATTTGGGAAAATGTAGATACCCATATTTGGTACAATCCTTATTTTATAATAATTTTAGGAAAGGTTGTATATACATATCTTAAGTAAAAACTAAGTACTTAGTGGCACATGTCCCTTTATATTTTGATTTGTAATACTAATTATATTTTTCTATGTGACACCTTTATCCTATCATCTTCAACCTTAATTTCCATATTAGAAATATCTTTGACCCCCCCTTTCACCCTAGAATTATTTTAGGCCATGGGTCAGTTTCTCCATTTAGGATCAATATTGACTATTGATACTAACCAAAGATGAAAAAACTAACCCAAGTACCTTTCTAATTTATTTTGGGCATATTATACTCTTAGACCATTTTTTTAACTTATTTTGGGTTGGTTTTGCATGCCATTAGTTATTTAATTCAAATCTATAGGCTACCATATATATAAATCTACTCTAAGGTAATTTGGGTATAAAAACTATGGCATTACCAAGATGTATAAAATATTACATATTACACCAATAGAATTATTAGATCTGAATCAAGAAGTTATAAGGGTCAATTTATATCTATTGTTTGTACTAAGGGGAATATAGGAGAATGATAATATAAAATTACATCAAAAATTGCAAACACACACATTAATTGGGTAACTCCATTAGAGTTTGAACCCTCTTATAAGTATTTTAATTGTAATGAAGTGTTTGTTAAATCAATGGGGATTGACTAAATTTAGTCCAACTCAACCCTTTTTCTTGACACCCCCATTTGATGTCAAATTACTTATACATAACTATGACTTTGAAAATGCAAGTATACCCACTTGATTTTGAAGGTGGTAAAAGGTAGAAACATATGTTATAGACATAAATGCATAATTCCAAATTGAAACAATATCTCACTATGTGCATAGTCAGTACTAGTTATTATAGGTCAGTATTGATTATCGATATTAGCCTAACTTGATATAAAAAACCAAAATAAATTAGGTATAAATAATGATACAATCATTTACATAAACTTGACATGCAGATTTAAGATTACTATAAATCCAAAAAATATAAGACCCTTATTAAAAAATTTATACATTCATTTCTATATTTATCCTATATAATTATTAGAATTCAAATTTATTTTTTGAGTACTTACATATATTATATAAATGTTAAATAAATCATTATTATATTAATTTCTATCTATTATGGTTGAAAATCAAATTAGTATAAAATAACTGACAGTCTCTTACATGATAGGTTAGTGTTGAGGCAGTGGATTGCACCTAGGGTAGGAAGCTGAGCTCCTACCTTCCACACGTCAAAATGGAAACCCCCCTCTCACTTTTGGGACTAGCGAAGATGGAGAGGAGAGTGTCTAGATAAGAGCTAGCTCCCTTTGATGCATCTGATTTATTCCAATAAGTGCTAATACATGTATATAGATATATAATGGGGGGTGAAAAGGGAGAAGGATTACAGGAAAATAAAACTACTCTAAAAGAGGTGATGCACCAAATGATTCGACCTACTCACACTCACAATTGAAACTAGACAAAAACATACGTAAACTTCAAACTAGCAAAAGGACTAAGCTGTAGGAAGCTTAATATGGAGGCTTTAATGGAACACAGAAAATAGAGACTCACCATAGGTGCTATGGAAGGGACACACTATATAGTAGATTCTTTCTGTCTTTGTGCTTTTAGGTATAGCTCTTCTTATCACCTACAAGAATGGCACCTTATAGACACCAAGTGTGTTGGTGTTAGACTATGGAAGCATTAAGAAGCAGTGACTAAACATGGAACTAACACTCAGACACACATAGAGATATCTAACCAGAATAGAGGTAAAAATGCATTTATTGATTTCAGGTGAAAATTTGCTAGGGCTTTGCCTTATAAATGTGAAAAGATCCTTTTTCCAAATGACAAGTCTAAAATATATAGAGGAAGGAAGGAGGCCTTTTGGCACCCTTTTTATAGATGACCCATGTGTGCTCCAATCATTGGGAAGAGCAAGCCACTTAAACATCATCTGAGAAATTATGATCCGCACCATTTATCTTCTTGTAAGACCACTCCTTCAAGGCAATTACATAGTTTATCTGCTCATTAATGCAAAGTGAAGAAAAATGGGTCACACCATTATCCACTTGCACCTCAATTCACAGACACTGTATCACGTACTGGAGTAACTTCTTAAATCAGCACCTCCCTTTACCACTTGGACTATCTACCTATTCTTACACTTGGCACTTTTCTCTCTTTATTTTTTGGGCTCTCTGTCTTCTTCCTACTTTGTCTCCTTCTAGCTCCTTCAGCCCTTGGGGCTATCTTCTGGCGAGTCACTGCATTCCTTGGGCTTTTTTTGGTTAGTGCTTAGGCAATTTAAAAGCAAATGGCTATTTCACCATCTTAAATTTGACATCCACACACCCATCATCATTTGAAAAATAATGACTAATCCATCTTTTTAAAGTTGATGGCTTCCAGGATGTCACCATCCTTGGAGATTCCTTCAAGCCTTTTTTGTGGGCCTTTTCCTTGTTTTGGACCCTCTCAAAGGGGAAGTGTCCCTTCGGCTCTGGAGAGATGCCCTTCATTTGGCTGGCTGAGAGCTACCCACAAGGGCACCTGCCCTTCAAAAGCCTTTTGTTTCTTTAGCCTTTTCTATAGGCTTTTTCTAGCAGACAAAAAGTCCATGAGAATTGACCGCTTTGACTTCCTTGGCTCCTTTCTTCATGTTGGTAGCCTTCCTCTGAATTCCTTCAAACTTTTTGTCTGAAGGAATTCCTTCAAAAAAATGTCTAAAGGATTCAATGTCTTAAGGCTTTCTATGAATTTCTTGAAATCCTTCAGTTGCCTTCAAAGTGCTCCCTTGAACCAAGTTGTTGAACTGACCGATTGAACCAAAAATGGTTCAACAGTTCAACGGTTCAACATTGCACACCACTCATTCATTGAACCGAGCCTTCAAACTTGCCACTTGAACCAAATGCATTGAACTAAAGAGTTGAACTTGTTAATTGAACCAAGGCATTGAACCGACTGATTGAACCAAAAATGGTTCAATGGTTCAACACTACGTGCCACTCCTTTGTTGCACTAAGCCTTTGAACCATTCACTTGAACCAAGGTGTTAAACCAATCCATTAAACTGATTCAATAGTTTAAACAATTTTTAAACCAAGGCAACAAAACCATTTGATTGAACCTACTGATGAACTTGCCAATGAACCAACTGAGTGAATCAAATGATTGAACCATCTGATGAACCAATCAATGAACCAAGCGATGAACCAAGGCCGATGAACTTGAGCTTTGAACCAAAACATTAAACTTTACCGTTGAACCAAAGTATTGAACTTTGTCAAAGCGCTAAACCAAATGAATTAAACCAAGCCTTTGAACTAAGTCAATGAACTTAGGTGTTGAACCAAGGCATTGAACTAGTTCAATGGCTCAAAAATGCTAACCTTCCTTGTGAATTTCTAGACAAGAGTCTAAAGAAGTTTTGTAAAACCTTGCACTCTCTGAACTAGTTCTTCATTTGCCAAAAGAATACACCTATAGAGTTCATAGAAAATTTCACTACTGAGTCTGTAGAAATCCAAGCCCTATAGAGTCCATAGAAAATCAAGCCCTATAGAGTCCGTAGAAATAGACCTACAGAGTTCATAGAAATAAACCTATAGAGTCTGTAGAAAATTCTTAGACTTGTGCAAAATCAAAAATGAATTGGCCTAAAATAGCAGAGGAAGAAGGGGACCAATTTTTGGCATGTTAGACCAAAAAATGGTCAACAAATTGGTGACTCCCAAGGGAAGCATGTCTACTATGCTTAGAAGCTAGTTGCCTCAAAATCCATTAGGCACAAGGTTCGATTATAACTTAAAGATCAGCAATAGCTCTGATGAATTCTAAGAACCAATCACAAAGATTTACCTCAAAAGGAAACAAAAACACACACAAAGCTAAGAAAACTACTAACACGTGTAAAAAGCACTTAGGGAAAATAGAAGAAAAGCAAGGGAAATATATACATGATAGAGAAGGGGCTCAGTGGTAATGCTTAAGATGTATCCCATTAACTAGGATATATAGTTCTTCACCATCCAGCCTAGAGAATTGGAATGCATTATGCTGCTTACACTGAGTGATTACATATGTACCACTCCATAAGGCACCAAACTTCACATGCTTTCTAGGATTAGCTTAGTCTTCATCCCATTTCAAGATAATGTCTCCTTCAGAGAAACCTTTTGATGAATATTTCTTGTCGAAGTGTCTCTTCACTTGTTGTTGGTGGTTGGTCATAGAAGCCATAGCCTAGTCCCTTGTCTCTTAGAGTTCCATTAGCTCACATAGCCTAACCTCCATGCTATTTCCTTCTTCTAATTATAGCTGGTGAACGAGGTCCAAGGCTGGCAACTCAAGTGAAATGGGAGCCTAGCTTCCCTTCCATAGATGAGCGTGTATGGTGAGTTACCAATTGCCCCCTTCGGGGTGACCCTATCTGCCCACAGGGCTATTTTCAACTTGGCATGCCAAGTCCTCTAATTTTCCTCCATGGTTTGCTTGATGATCCTAATCGGGTTCTTATTTGTAGACTTAGCCAGTCCATTCCCCTATGGGTAGTAATTAGATGAAGTGCTAAGATATATACCATATCTCATTGCCCATTCACTTGTTTTGGTTCCCAAAAAATGTTAATGCATTATTTACGATTATGGTTTATGGAACCTTGAACCTTGCCACTAGGTCCTCATAAAAATCCAAAACCACACTTTTATTTGCCTCCTTCAGAGTAACGGTGTCTACCCATCTTGTGAAATAATCCATGGCAGTCAGGACCCACTTATGTCCAGCACTAGAGGGAGGATTAATCTTCCCTATGAAGTCCAGGCCCCATTGCATGAATGGTTGCTCCACCTGAATAGGCTATAAAGGCATCGTAGCCAACTGTTGCTGCCCATCAAAAAGTCATGCACTTCTGGCACTTTCATACCCAAGCATGGGTGTCCCTAAAAAGAGTACGCTAGAAATAGCCAGATCTCATTATTATTGTTGTAGTAGCCTTAGGAGCAAAATGACTATTGATTGGTCCATCATGGAACTCAAATATCACCCTGTCATCCTAACTTGAGTCCAAACATCTTACAAAGACTCCTAAGAGATCCCTTTTGAATAACACTCCATCAATCAGGGCATAAGGGAGACACTGGAGTCTGAAATACCTTCTTTTGGCCCTGTCAAGTGAGTGCGAGCACTCACTAGTGAGAAGGAAATGCCTCATGTCTGATGTCCAATCATTCATGATAGTTGGTTCTTCTACTATAACTACATCATGGATTAGCAGACTATCCTTCCTTTTACTACTTAAAGTCTATAGCAAGGTGTTCACACAAGCCTTTCCCTCTTACTAGTTTTGTGATCTTGATATCCACATCATATTCCATCACCTTAGTGATCCACCCTGCTCTCTTCTCATTTAGGTCCCAGTTGATCAAGAAATCTTTGATGCCAAGATGTGGAACCATGAGGTGGATTCTACTATTGAACAACATGTGTTTGAATTTCTTCAAACTCTGTATGACTGCCAAGACTTATTTTTCCACATATGTGTATCTGACTTCAAAACCTTCTATACCTTGGCTAAAAAATGCAATTGGTTGGTCAAGGTTATCATCACTTGCTTGGGTAAGCGTGGCGGAGATTACCTCTTCATTATTGAAGGTGTAGAGGTTGAAAGCTTTGGTGAAGTTAGGGCTGATTAAAGTAGGAGCCTAGGCTATGGCCTACTTGATTTCTTCAAAATTGTATTTTCTCTATGTTGTCCATGTGAACTCCTCACCCTTCCTTAGCATAGAGGTCAATGGCTTGACCATCTTTGCAAAATTCAAGATAAATCTCTGTATGAAATTTATCTTATCGAAGAAGCTTTGTAGGCCTTTCTTGTGCTTAGGTAAGGATAGCTCTAAGATGGAGTGAACTCTCTCTGGATCAATAGCCAGACCCTCCAAAGAAACAATGTGACCAAGGAGCTTCCCCTCATGGATAGCAAACATGTATTTCTTAGGATTGAGAGAGATACCAAACTCTCTACACCTCTTAAAGATCTTCCTTAGGTGTTCCATGTGTTGACTTGCTTCTTTGGAGAAAACTATCACATCATCAAGATATACTAGCACAATCTTATTTATCAGGCCTTGAAAGGCCATGTCCATAGCTTGTTGGAAGGTGGCACCAACATTAGATATTATAAAAGGCATTTTCCTATAAGCAAACATTCCCCACTTGGTTTTGAAGGCTATCTTGTGTTGGTCATAGTCTTGCACCAAAATCTGGCTGTATCTTGAATACCCATCTAGGAGGGAGAAATGCTCCCTACCTGTCACCATTTGAAGGATCTGTTCCATGCTTGGGAGAGGATAATGGTCTTTCAAAGAGACTCTATTGAGGTCTCTGAAATCAATGCATAGTCTAATCTCCCCATTATTTTTCTGAATAGGAACAAGATTGGCCAGCCAAGAAGAGTGTTTGATTGGATATATTATCTTTGACTCAATCAACTTGGTGAGTTCCTTCCACATGAGAGGTTTAATCATTGGGTTGATAGGCCTCTAATTTTGCTTTATTGGCTTAGTTCCTTCTTCTAGCTCAATGGTATGCTGGGCTAAGCTTGGGTCAAAACCCTTTAAATCACTATACTCCCAATCAAAGATATCAACAAATTCTTGGCACAACAAGATGAAGGCCTACCTTTCATGGTCCATGCACACTTTCCCAAGTGCAAGCAAATTGTCCTTGAATATTTCCACCTTCTCATGATCCTCCTCCTTTGTTGCAATGCACACCTTGTTGCTTCTCAATTGGTCATCTCCATTGAATATACTCTCTAGAGTGACCAATCCTTTGGGGAGCTTATTGTTCTTCAGCTGAATAATTTGGCTGCCATATTGCTGTTGTAGCTTTCCCTAGTTTTTTGTAGTGAATTTTGCTTCTTCTTACAAGAAGAGTGTTATTTTTTGATCACTATTGAAAACCTACCAGTTGGTGATGTTGTTAGGTACAGAGGGCCAGATCAGTATTTTCAAGTGATGTGAACTATGGTCTCAGCCTATTTCCTAAGGAATATCGAACTAGGCACCAATGACTGCCAACTTATTTGCTTGCTTGTTCTATTCTCTAAGAATGGAGGTAATATTGAAAGCAAAGAAATTTTCCACTAAGACCCATACCCTATGTTTATAGGACTTTAGTAGAGAATTCTTCATCAAATTCTGGCCTCTTACCTGGTTGATAATCAGCTCACTGTCACCAAACACTTGCAGCTCTTTGATTCCTGTTGTCCTCACCCACTCCAAACCATGGATGAGGGATTCATATTCTGAAATATTGTATGTGTAGGAAAATTTGAACCAAAAGGCTGAAAAATACCTCTCTTTTGAAGGAGAGACCAACACCACTCCACCACCAGCTCCCAACTTACTCTTTGAACTATCAAAGAAAAACTGCCATAGACCTGAGCTTTCCTTTCATCAGATTTGGTACAAAATTACCCTCTTCATGCATGCAATAAATTCTAAGGCCTACCTCCTCTATGAATTTTTAAGGATCATGCTCGAAGTTGTCACTTCCCCATTCATCTAAGATCAAGTTTGCAACTCTTTCAAGGGCAGAGGATGGAGATTGGTCTATTTAGAACTCTTCCTGGTCAATGATGGCATAGCTAGCATTTGCTACCTTTAGTGAGTAAGGTTCCAGATGGTCTTTGTGGAGTGGCTCAGATTCAATCTTGACTTTATTCCCATACTTGGTTCTAAAAACTAGATAAGACCAATTTGCTACTAAGTACCACCTATCTTAGACATAAAATCTTGGGATAAGCAGATGGCAAAGTAGGGAGGGACATCTGCCACTATCACATCATGAGGAATTGAGAAAGTTGGGCAAGCATGCAACATCAAGCTCAAACCTCTTACCATGCCAATTGTCTTTGTCTAGAGTTCCATCTAGCTGTAGGATTCTCTTGGTCATTTCTTTGTATTTCAAGCCCACTTGTCAGCTATGCATTTGGGCATCACCGAGGTGCTTGCTCCACTATCAATGATGTAATTATGCACCAAGAAATCTCATGTGACTAAGGACACATAAAATGGAGGAACCTTTTCTTCATTTTGGGCCTAACCTAAGGTGGAAAGCTATCCATTCATCATCAAAACATTATTAGCTTTTGTTGGGATAGCTTGTTCATCTAGCTCATGCAATTCCTTTTGCAACATGTCCTTTTGCCTTGGTATTGATAGTGAATCCCACAAGAAGATGTTCATGTGTAGCTTATTCATCTAGTCAACCATGTTGACTCAAGGGTTTCCTTCAAAATTTCTTTAGAATTATTTACAACTTGAGGTGCAGGCTGAGGAGCTGAAGGCACAACCAACAGTCTAAAACTTGGGACTTTTTGGTTTGCATGTGATGAAGAAGGTGTTGCTGACATTTGGGTAGTAGTCTAAGTTTCTTCCATTGCTCTCCTTTTGAATCTTGTGTTAGCTACATCATAGTCATCTTGATTGTCTCTAGCACCCACATAATTGACTGAAGAGAATTCTCCTCCCAGATGATTCATGAGGGTAGCCTGACTGCTACTCATGCTAGGTTGCATTGGAGCCTCAAAGACTTTGGAATGGGTGGTTGTCTAATTATCTTGTACATTTGGGTAATAACCTATCATTTCATTTGTATAAATAGCCTGATCTTGAACATATCCCATGGTTGAACAACTTGGTTGTTCCTGCACTAGATTGTTTTAAACGGGCACCATGACCTTAGATGATGAAGGGGCACCTAGGTTATAGCCTTAAAAGGGTCTGGTCTAAGTAAGCTGACCCTATCCTTGATTGTAATTTTGGAAAGGGGGTCTCAGAGCTTGACCATATGGCTGGTATCCTTGGTTTGGTTGGTTGCTTTGAGCTTATGTCCTTTTAAGAGCCACAAGTACATGTGACATACTTTACAACAAACTCTTAACTTCATGAAGTTCATTGGATGGAGTAGCAGCTAGCTTTTCTACACTAGGTAGTAGAGCTAATGTGGGAGTAATGATTAGAATTGGAGGTAGCATTTTAAGGAAAAGTGGCATATGGGGTCTAGGAGCTATTTTCCCAGCCTGCACTAGGCAATTTTCAGCTGCTATAGCTATGTCATAGGTGGCAGGCAACACATGTCCTCCCATGGATTGTATCATAACAATGATATCACTATTAAATGATCTTAAGTAATATAGGAAAGCATAGCTAGGAGTAAGTTTTACTAGAATGGGGATTCTATCCCATGTTTTTTGAAATTGAGCATTGAAATCCTACATGTATTCATGTGGGGCTCTTTTCATGGTAGTCAGTTGCTCAACAAGTAAGAGGTGGTCACTCTTTTCTCCAAAATGGTCTGTCAAGTGAGTCCCTAATTCATTCTAAGAATTGATTGAATTTATAGTCAAAGTCCCATACCAGTCAAGAGCCTTACCCTTGAGAGACAATGCCAACAATTTGATTGCAATATTTTTCTTAGTGACATTGTGAATATTGCAGAGGTTAGCAATATTTTTGATGTGTTTGATGACTATGATGGGACCCTCTCCATTAAAAGAAGGCACACTTTTGAGGGTTGCTCCTGGAATTGGGTCATAACATTGGAGATTCAATGGACTCTGACCATGAAAAGTCACAAAGGGAAGTGCCATAGCTATGATGGGATGTAACTGCAGCCTTGCTACATATGTGTTCTTTATAGCAGGTCTGGGAAAGTGGTTTGATAAATAAGGATGGGTCCTCTCAAATCTTAGTCATTTTGCTGAGTTCAAATGCAACTCAATGACGTTGAAAGGAACACCCTTAGAGGCAGACCATGTGGTGACTTTAGGCATAGGAAGTCAGACTAGTCTTTGATTAGAAAATGAAGTTCTTACTAGTGGAGTCACCAGATGCTAAAAATAGTTTATTTTTTGTAACAAGACCAACATCAATCCTAAAACTTTATTGAGTGTAAAAATTGGGTCCCACTAAGCATGCCAAAAATTGTTGAGGCAATGGATTACACTTGAGGTAGGAAGCCAAGCTCCTTCCTTCCACACATCAAAATGGAAACCCCCCTCTCACTTGTGGGACTAGCAAAGCTAGAGGGGAGAGTCTCTAGATAAGGGCTAGCTCCCTTTGATGCATCTGAGTTATTCTAATAAGTGCTAATATAGGTATATAGATATATAATGGGGGGGTGAAAAGGGAGAAGGATTACAGGAAAACAAAACTACTCTAAAAGAGGTGATGCACCAAATGATTTGACCTACTCACACTCACACTTGAAACCAGACAAACACATGCGTACACTTCAAACTGGCAAAAGGACTAAGTTATAGGAAGCTTAATAGGGAGGCTTTAATGGAACACACAAAAAATAGAGACTCACCATAGGTGCTGTGGAAGGGACACACTATATAGTAGATTCTTTCTATTTTCATGCTTCCAAGTACAACTCTTCTTGTCACTTGTAGGAATGGCACCTTATAGACACCAAGTGTGTTGGTGTTAGACCTGTGGAAGCATTAAGAAGCAATGAATAAACACAGAACTAACACTCAGACACACATAGAGATATCTAACCAGAATAGAGGTAAAAATGTGTTTATTGATTTTAGGTGAAAAATTTTCAGGGATTCACCTTACAAATGTGAAAAGATCCTTTTTCCAAATGACAAGTCTACAATATATAGAGAAAAGAAGGAGGCCTTTTGGCACCCTTTTTATAAATGACCCATGTGCACTTCGATCATTGGGAAGAGCAAGCCACTTAAACATCATCTAAGAAATTATGAGTCACACCAATTGTCTACTTGCAAGACCACTCCTTTAAGGTGATTAGGTGGTTTGTCTACTCATTAATGAAAAATGAAGAAAAATGGGTCACATCATTAGCCACTTGCACCTCCTAATAATCAATTCCCAGACACTGTATCACCTACAAGAGTAACTTCTTGAATCGGTGCCTCCCTTCACCACTTGGACTATCTGCCTATTCCTACACTTGACACTTTTCTCTCTTTATTTTTTGGGCTCTTTGTCTTTTTCTTGCTTTGTCTCCTTCTAGCTCCTTCAGCCCTCAAGGGTATCTTCTGGGAGGTTGCTTGTTCCTTGGGATTTTTTTTGGTTAGCACTTAGGCAATTTAAAAGCAAATGGCTATTTCACTATCTTAAATTTAACATCTACACACCTGTCATCATTTGAAAAATAATGGCTAATCCATCTTCTTAAAGTTGTTGGCTTCTAAGACATCACTATCTTTAGCAAATTCCTTTGAGCCTTTTTTATAGGCCTTTTCTTTATTTTGGACCCTCCCAAAGGGGAAGTGTCCCTTTGGCTCTGGAGAGATGCCCTTCATTTGTCTAGATGAGAGCCCCCCATAAGGGCACCTACCCTTCAGCAGCCTTTTGTTTCTTTGGCCTTTTCTGTGGGCCTTTTTTGTGGGCTTTTTCCCACAGACAAAATGTCCATGAGAACTGGCTGCTTTGACTTCCCAGGGCCTTTCTTCATGATGGCGGCCTTCCTCTGAATTCCTTCAGACTTTTTATCTGAAGGAATTCCTTCAAACAAAATTCCAAAGGATTCAATGTCTTAAGGCTTTTTGCACATTTCCTAAAATCCTTTGGCTGCCTTCAAAGTGCTCCCTTGAACCAAGCCGTTGAATCGACTGATTGAACCAGAAATTATTCAACAGTTCAATGGTTTAGCATTGCACATCACTCATTCATTAAATCGAGCCTTCGAACCTACCACTTGAACCAAATGCATTGAACTCAAAGCATGTCGAACTTGTCGATTGAACCAAGGCATTGAACCGACCAATTGAACCAAAAATGGTTTAATAGTTTAACAGTTCAACACTGCACGCCACTCCTTTGTTGCACCAAGCCTTTGAACCATTCTCTTGAACCAAGGTGTTAAACCAATCCATTTAACTGGTTCAATGGTTCAAATAATTATTGAACCAAGACAATGAACCATTTGATTGAACCTGTCGATGAACTTGTCGATGAACTGACTGAGTGAATCGAATGATTGAACCATCTGATGAACCAAGTGATGATCCAAGTGATGCCAAGGCTGATGAACTTGATCTTTGAACCAAAATGTTGAACTCTACCATTGAACCAAAGCATTGAACTTTGTCAAAGCATTGAAATAATTGAATTGAACCAAGCCTTTAAACTGAGCTAATGAACTTAGGCATTGAACTGGTTTAATGGTTCAAAAATTCTAACCTTCCTTGTGAATTTCTAGACAAGAGTTTGAAGAAATTTTGTAAAACCTTGCACTCTCTGAACTGGTTCTTCATCTACCAAAAGAATAGACCTGTAAAGTCTATAGAAATAAACCTGTAGAGTCTATAGAAAATTCTTAGACTTGTGCAAAATCAAAAATGAATTGGCCTAAAATAGCAGAGGAAGAAGGGGACCAATTTTTGGCTTGTTAGACCAAAAAATGGTCAATAGTTAGTTTTTGAGTTTCTATTATGTGTGGTCCTTGGCCTTATTTGATGTGACATATTTATATCCTTAATTTTTCTCATATTTATGTCCATTGCTTGTTTCTCTTATCCTTGTTTTTTGTGATAATTTTATGTCCCTTGTTTTAACATCTCTAAGTACCTTATATGGGACCCTTAGCCTTTTTATATGACATTTTCATGTCCCATATATGTGGTCATTGGCCTTATTTGTGACATTAACTCTTTATCTATTTTTACTTGTTTAGCATTATGAGATTGAGTGGTGCCATGGTCCATATCACACATTTTACTTACATAGTCTTATTTCATGAAGGTCACTACTAGGTTCCTTATTGATACATATATCTAGTAGATACCTATATACCATGTGTTACATATGTTACACACATCCCTTGATACATTACTATGATGACACACTCTGCACATTATTATACATGATTTTATCTTTATACATGACATGATGTAGTTAAATATACTTTTGAAATGAGTAACATATAAGACACATCCCTCATCCAAAAAGGGGTAATTATAGTAGGCTTGACCTAGGGACATAATCCTCCATAACATAAAATTATAATTTAAACATTTGAAATCATTCAAATATCATATGGTTTGAGTCACATATTAGATAGTGGCACATCATTACATATTATTATGGCATATGCCATGCATGTGAACTCACTTTATAGAGACTTGAGCACACATTATTTCACACTTGAGTGAATTTTCATGGGCATATGTACACAATTTATAGGAATAAGAATTAAAATATTTACACATACACATACGTCTGAGGTACATGTTCTCATATTCAACATATAGATGTATATTATTATATATTAGTTGGTTAAAATTCATTTGGCAGGATACTTTTTCATGCACATATGCACATTTTAATATTCATCAAGCATGATATATGTTCATTTACTACACAGTAATACAATTTAGAATTTGAATGTGTATATATGGCCTAGGATTAACCTACAACTATCTTATCTTAACAAAGTTGGAATAAAATAAGTTTAATCAAATAGAGCCTATGATACTTGTATAATCATGTAATGACCTACAAATTTTGAAAATATAGAAAAAGGGTTACTTACTATTGAAACCTAAATTTTTAATGGGTAGAATAGGGATAAGAATATATAAATATGTCAATCACAAGGTGATAAACTAATATATAATAGGATAATTGATTATAGACTCAGATAAAATAATATTTTGAACTATAATACTAAGATATGTTCAATATAAAAAGTACTTAATTTGAAATATGTTCAATTGATTACAATATCAAAGAGAAATGATACTTGAGTGGGTTTATTATGCATGAGTATATATAGACTATAAATAGGTATAGATTATATAAGATTAATATTTAGTATTAGTCATCAAATTCTAAAATTTGTGCTTTTATGGTTGTAGAAACTATTATTAAATCTAGACACTACCATCAACATTAATGTCTAATGTGATGTAGGTGTCCAGTATAAAATAATGATTGGATATAGAGGTGACCAACTTCATTATTTTTTGTTTTCTATTGTATTTATACTAATGTATTTAGATATGGATATAGGTTGTCATTCTTCATTAATTGATCAAACCCTAGTTCATCACCCTTATTCACCCTTAGAATTAATTTACTAAAAATGGCTTAGTGGGCTCATGGTTTCAATTTGACTACAACAAAACCTATGTCAATGGGTGTTTCCTACATAGCCAATACTCCAAGGAGGGACTCAAACTTATGCATCTATCCCCTATGTGTGGGAAAGTGTGTGCACAAGGGTGAAATATACTATATGATGATGCATGCATTGATTTATCTTTTAACTTGACAAATATATCTCATTGGATACTCTTTGAATGTTTTAGACTAGTAATATGACTACTATGATTTATATGAAAATAGGGGTGAATAGGGAAGAATAGTTTGGTTGTGTAGTTAATTGGTTTAGATTTAGTAGGTATTTACTTGGTATTTTCTATACAAGGAATTAAAATTGTATTTATACCAAACCTTTTGAAAATATCTCATGGTAGGTTTTAATAAGACATATAGGCTGATGCATAGGTTTTGAAAATATTTCCATTTATATCAATTTTGGCAACTAGATACTAGATACGGATATGGATACTACTATCAGTGGTAATATCCCTTTATGGTTGGTAGTGTCTACAAGGATAAAAAATACGTATGGATCAAAAATTAATAGCGAGGGATGTGTATCATGTTTTAAGATTTCTTTGCATTACAAAAGACCTAGGTTATCATAATTATATGAATTGGACTAAGAGATAATAATTTAGGCACAATAAGATGGTGAATGTGAGTCTTTTTAAATTAGGAAGGTCTATAACTGAAGGGTACAACATTAATTTATATTTTTAAAATGTATGAGACTAAGATGCTATAAATATTAAATTTTATTATCTGCATCCCCCTTCCCCTTAATCTAGTAATACATAAGGATGAAATTTGTAGGTTAAATTAAATAAATGTGTTTGTGGGTATGTACAATAGACCTTAACTTGGAGCCCACATCAAGTGATTTACTGTTGTATGACCTATAACTAAGATCATGTTACAACATAAATTAGTGCATATAGTCTAAAATTTGAAATAATTAAATTTCTTCAAAATAAAGAGAGTAAATAAAGAAAACACATGTATGTCATACAACAATATTGCCTCTTGATACTTTGGTTTGGTAAAGATGTTTCATTATGAATCATTAGGGCTATAAAATGTTTATACTTGAACCTTGAATTTTTTAAGAGGGAGATTGGAAGTTATTATATCCTTATCCCAATGTAAGGATGAGTTATGACATGGCCATTGAGATCATTATATCTCAATCACACAACTCAAGTGAGAATATATATAATTTGGTGAGGGCAGGTGATTTAATAAATTAATCCTCTAAATATAGTGAGATTGGATGATATAATCACTCTTGCCTATGAATGTAGTGAGTTTAAATTATTTAATCACTTTAACCTCTAACATGAACCAATTATTATAATAAAAAATTCTTGATAATATTATACATTAATGTAATTGGTATATCCTAGTGAGTAGTATAAATGATAAATTGTGATTTTTTTGTAATAACATGGCATATGCACTTCTAAAATGTATGAGATGGATTATATGTTTTATAAATATGAAAAATTGTCTTAAATATATGCCAAATCAGTGTAATGTATAAGAATCTAACCCCAATGCATATATGAACCATGAAACCAAACTAGATATTATGCAAGTGTGGAGGTCATGTTTTTATGACATTCCCCAACTAAATTATGGAGATACTTAATAAGTGTGTATGTTTGGAGGTCATATTTCTATGACATAGCCCAACTAAAATCTATAAATACTAATAAGGTGTATAAGTGTGGAGGTCATGCCTTTTATGGCATGCCCTCACTGAAATATTTAACTATTAAGAAGGTGTACAAGTGTGGAGTTCATGCCTTTGCTACATATCCCTATTGAAATATGTAAAATGTGAATATGTGTATAAGTGTGGAGGTCATGTTTTTATGACATTGCCCCAATGATATGCCCCACTTTTAAGGTAAGAGAAATGGAATCAAATGGGTACCTTACCTTAAAATGATAAAGTAGTTATATAATCTATGTATGAATCATGTAGCATATAAGGATAACATGTCAAATTACATATATTAATTAACATCATAGTATGTCATCACATAAATTCCTAAGATGCACGATAAATCATGGTAGTATTTATAAAATAAAAATATAAGCTTGGGAAACAATAAAACACACACATAAGAACGCTCAATGTAATGTAAAGGAGTGGTCCAAGGAGACCTCATATAAGGGGCATGTTCAAATATCACACAATTAAAATGGATGACATATTTAAATTTGTAATCAACATGGAATGATAAATTCAAATGTCCAAAAAACATACAAGGGCATAGGGGCCAATAGGCATGGAACATATTCAAATGTTTTACAAGTAAGATAATAACAAGAAACTGAATAAACTCAAGGAAATTAAAAATAGATGATGCATAAGTAACCAACATAATAATATTATACTAGTCCATCAAAATATGTGTTAGCATAAAAAATTATGTAGTATAGCATATCAAGTAAACTATAAAAGATATGAGAATGGATATAGACATGTGTAATTATTAGAATATAATCACAAACATGATAATGTATAAATTATCATAAATCATATAAAACTTATATAAATTATGATCAAAGATGCATATGCCCCCAATATACTATATGAATTGGGTAGAGGATAGGTCCAAATTCTAAAATTGCTTGGATAATGTGTTTGGGTATGTCTTTATCACACTCAAATATGTTTGGAACGTATGTTGTATATAAGAATGAAATTATATGATATATATTAATATAAATCAAACAACATAGATGCCAATGATCTAATAAAATCTAGGAATGTTGAATATTTTTATATTTTTTGAATGTTTTTGTATTTTCTACAACATTTTTTTGTATTTTAGGAATATTTTAGAATATTTTTTTAATATTTATTAAATGGATAAAGTTTTTTTTGATTAGAGTGTTTTGAGTGAAAATAACTCATAGCATTCTCATATTCTCTTCCTTAGTATAATTTCCATCACCATCATGTGATATGTGAAATAATTTTCCCTTATAGGAGAATTAAATACATTGTTTATTTTTATCTTATTTATCTTCCATTTGGTATAACCAAAATTAACCCAATGAAAAGTTTTATTAATTTCTCTGGGGCATGACCCATACTTTGATTTGGACAACACATGGTCCATAATCAATTGGTAATATTATGTATCCCAATGAGTTTTTCCAAATTAATTTATGATGTAATTCCTTGATGGTATAAAAAAATTGTTCAAAATATATTTAATTACAAAACATTTGTTTCTCTATATGATGAATATGGTTATGGTGGAAATAAGCTCCACTCATGAATAATGTAATTGGTAAATCCTTTTGGTGAGGATGCTTACGAAATATCTAGATATAATATGTGTACTTGACCTAAAATATTTGTAAATGTACTTGTTAAGTTTTTTATTTATTTTCATTGAGGTAATCATTTCACATAATGGAATCTAGTTGGAAATAAGAAATATCAATTATAATTATTGGGTGTTAACTAGTTTCTCAATCTGAGTTTTAAAATTGTAACTAGTGTGTTTTTAGAAGCATTAAGTGTATGTATTTAATATTTATATTTGCATATTTATTTTTGGACCCAAATATATTATGTAGATATGTAGGTAGGCTCTATCTAATTTGGGTGAATACATTCTCCACATGTCCATCTAGTGAGAGCTATATCAACCAATGATTTCTTGACCCTCTTAGAATGACCTCTATAAGATGTATGGGAAACTTCCCTTGATGTGTCTTTCTAACATGTAATTATCCCTCAATATATGATTTGTGAAATATTTTTTATTAGTGTAAAAAAATAATTATCATGATTTCCATTAATACCATGGTATGTTCAAAGGTGTGTCCTTTCACATTGTAAAATCTATGTGATGGATGGTAGTACTTTGGAAGAAAGGTAATCAAAATTTATCCAATAGTGTATGCAATATATCATGTGGTTTATCCCTTTGTTGATCAAACTTATGTATTTACCTCTTAGTAGAGGTATATTTTTAAAATTTAGTAGGTATTATACATGTAGATTCCTGTCTAATGTGTAAAAATTTAACTACTTATTATGTAGTAGGTACTGTTAGTTTGGAAGGTTTTTGAGGTGGCTCATGACCCTTCTTGATTTTTCCCTCCAAGAAATTTTTGTAACATGTTTTTATTTAGGTGAATTATTTTATTATTAATTATTTTTATTTTTTAAGTCATGTGCATATTTATGCACATCCCAATATAAAATATTGAAATAAGTAAATGCCTTATGCAATGCTCTTTCACAAGGTGGTGAAAGAAGACCAGTAATAAATATGATTGTAATTCCAAATATAGGAGGGAATAGTTTAAGGAATATAATATATACTTAAATATAATAACATATTCTTGAATATATTAATCCTCATTTTGAGTTAAGGCTTACAAATGATCTAATGGTAGATTTGGTAGCTTAGGTTTATGAAAATCTAATGCAACTAGCCTACCAGCATAAGAAGGTTACCTTGGATTAGTGAGAATATTGAAAAGAGATGGAAGGATAAAATTAAATTTTATATAAGATCATCTTCAAGTTTTTAAAGCATTCAAGGTATATACCCTCAAGAAAGTCTATTTTGACCTATAACCTACAACAATCCATTAAATGCATGATCTTAGTTCATTCTTCACCATTTTGGCTCATTTTATTCTTAAATATGACCTAAGGAGGTTTATATGAGGATTTAAGTAACAAATTTAGGTTATAAAACACTCAAACTAATCAAAACCCTACCTATACTTCTCAAGTAGGTCCATAGCTCACTCAACTAGATATTTTGATCTTCTAATACTAGCACATGCCAAGTAGATGTTGAGGAATGGTTTGAATGGGATATTATAGTATTAAATTATCTTAATAAATCATCCATTTTCACAAAAAATCTCAAAATACATTGAGACTATTAAAAATTGATCCCATGGAGTTTGAAGTTTTTATTATGAACCTTAACTCCTTAGCGATTGTTCATAAAGCTAAGGAGCTTAACCAGATAACTAATTTCATGAATTAAAAAGGCATTATGTCCCCCTCCTATACCAAATATATTAGGATCAAAATATCTCTCTCCTCTAAGTATTTTTTAAAAATTGATAACCATTATAAGGCTACCAAGAAGACCTAGAAAACGTGATGGAGAAGTGGCAAAGGTTTTTGCCTTGCTTAGATCTGTAACTCCCTCTTTTACATGGATTTGGATCTGAATATATTAGGAGGATCCTTGGAGAAGTTTGGGAATTTACCCTCAATGGATAACCTCTAAAAAATACCTTTATTAGCTTATTTTATTGTATAATATGTATGTTCTACCTTTCTGAGCTACTAGAGTTGTTAAACCATGTCATCATGAAGCCTTCCCTGACCTGTATAGATGTATAGCAATGCACCAAGGAATTTTCATATTAATTTAACCTAAAAATTCCTCATTATATCCTATTTTAAATTTAATAAATAGTGGTTTGGTAGTTACAAAGAGGTTCCAACATTGGAAAAGTAGTATCAAGACATTTTGGAGGAGATGTATAATCAAGTACATATATCATGACATTACATAAATATTAAATGAATTAAAATACCCCTATCTAATGATATAAAATTTCAAAATTTATCTCTCTTAGTAAGTCCCATATTAAATTAGAGTATATTATAAGACTAAGACAAATGAAATACCTTAATCTTTCAAAAACTACCTTATTTTCTCCACACTGCTTGAAAATACAATGTAATCAACTCACTAGAGTTTTGATCCTTGGTATATTTAATTAGCCTAGCACACATTTATCCTTGGGGTCCATTTTTATTATTTGATTATGGATTTGTATTGATATTGACTTCACACATTAAACTTAACTTTGTCAAACTTACCTTAATCTATGCTAAACACATGAAGAAGACTACATTGAATGACCATTAATGGTAAGACAAAGTGACATGACCTTGATTTCAGCTAGAGTATCTTATAAGGATTTGTAAGATACCAATAATGACATAATACCTATCATCTTGATACCATCCATGATTAATAAAATACCTTTATTATGGTTATTAGTAAGGTTAAGATCATATACACCACATTTTTGAATGGTACTCATTAATGGTGGACAATTTAGCTAGAATTTTTAGTCACCTCCTAAGATTGCATGAATACTATGCATCTTGAATATCATCCTTGATAATAAACCTAGATATGGAGTCATGAATTCTTCTTGACCTAAAGTAAAACTAAAATATTAACTTGACATAAGCCTTTAAACCAACTAAAACTTAACTAACTCAAGACACACACATACATGTGCTATAAGACACTTAAATGAAGGAAAACAATAGAAAAAAATAAAAAAATTGTACTCTAATAACTTAGGGAAAAGAAATAAATATTATATTATTTAAAAAACTAAAAATTTGACCTTAGTAGCATGGTTTTAAATTTATCGAATTGACTAGGATACTCAATTCTTCTCTATCAATCTTTGTAAGCTGAAAGGCATTATGTTTTTTTCAAATAATGATAACATAGGTCCCACTCCATAATGTATGAAAATTTATATGCCTAATATGTTTATTCCTTTCCTCATTCCATTTTAATACAAAATAGCCTACTTGATATGCTCTTCAAATAACCCTCCTATCAAAGGTAATTTTCACTTGGGCTTGATGGCATTCCATGATATTCGTAAAATTATTTCTTGTATCCAACTATATCAAACTTATTTTAATGGGGTTACTCTACATCATCTCAAGTTGGTGATCTAAATCTATGGATGGTATTTTAAGATAAATAGGAATCTTGGCCTCCCTCCCATAAACTAGCATGTAGGGTGAGTTTTTAGCAACCTTCTTTGGGGTGATCCTATCAGTCCATAGGGCTATCTTTAACTTGGTGTGCTACTCTAGTTGATTTTATTATATTATTATATTAATGATTTTTATCAAGTTATTATTAGTTAAATCATACTTACCATTCCCTTGGTGATAGTAATTTTAATAAGATCTTAGATAGATACCATGCTTGAAATCCCAATCAATTATTATTGCACTACTAAATGCCATTACATTATCAAAAATTATTATTGAAGGAGCTCCAAATATGGTCATTAATAATTTTTAGAAGTCAATAAAAAAAAATTCATTAGCCTCTTTGGTATCTATTTCTTCCACCCACCTTTTAAAATAATTAGTAGTTATAATCACCCATTTATGGCCAACACTCGAATGTGGATTTATCATGCCAATGAAATCAAGACCCCATTTCATGAATGGTCTATCCACTTAAAATGGATTAGTTGGAATGGATTAAATCCTTTGTGTATCTTTTAAAAATTAAAACTATTGACACCTCCTTACCCATTCATAATATTCCTTGAACAAGATAGGCTAATATTACCCAACTCTCATTACTTTTATTTATGTGGTCTTAGGTGCAAAGTGACCTCTAACTGGTCCATCATGGAATTGTTCCAAAGTATTTTAAATATTATAAATTTTAACACATCTAAATATCATACCATTAATACCTCTAATAAATAGGACTCCATCTACAAGAACATAGGGGATGGACTACAATTTAAAGTATCTTCTGTTTGTTCTATATAAACCTATAGGAAACTCACATGTTTGAAATTTTTTTACCATATCTTGTGTTCATCTCAAATATCATGAAGTTTAAGTTATATTATGATAATTTTTTAATGCAAAAATAACATCTTATTCATTTTAAACATCTAATTCCAATTGTTTGCATATCCCTCTTCCTCTTACAAACTTAGTAGCCTTGATCTCCACAACATACTCCATGACCTTGGTTATCCATCCAACCCTTTTCTCATTAAAATACTTGTTTAAAATTAAGTATCTTATGCTTGGGTGTGTCACAATGACATGAATTTTTTAATTATAAACTATATTCCTAAACTTCTTAAGTCTCCTTATGATTTCTAGTACTTGTTTTTCAATGAAGGTGTATATTTCTTCATAATCTTCTAAACCTTCACAAAATAATGCAATAGGTTTCTCAACATCATCACTATTATAATATATCAAAATGAATTAGATCATGTTTAATTTAGAAAAATAATAAAATAAGAAATCATTTGATAAATTAATATTGATCAATGTTGATGCTTGTGCAATAGCTTGCTTAATAGCCTCAAAAGTAGTTTTTACTTATTTATTCCAATTGAAGACTTGGTGCTTATTTAACATGGATTTAATAGGATTTAAAATTTTGGAAAATTAAGGTGAAAAACTTATAAAAAAGCTGAATTTCTTGAGAAAACTTTGTAAGCCTTTCTTATGTTTGGATAAAGATAAAGCCAATATGGAACTCACCTTTTCAATATCTATATCAAGCACATCCTTGGAGATAATTTGGCATAATAACTTACCCTCATGAACTAAAAAAACACATTTATTGGGGTTTATACAGATCCAATATTTCCTACATCTTTCAAAAATCAATCTAAGATGATTTATATGACCACTATCATTCTTTTAGAAAATTGTTGTCATCAAGATAGATTAACATCATTACATTGATCAAAACTTGAAAATCCATATCCATATCTCTTGGGAATGTATCCTTTGTATTATAAAACACAAATTTAATTATTTTACAGTCATATATACCCCATTTAGTAGTAAAATCTATCTTATGTTTCATAAGGACTAGATTAGTAACCCATGAAGTGTCCTTAATAGGTAATATGATACTTGAACCTATTAACTTAGTTAACTCTTTCCTCATTTTAATCTAAACCTTAGGACTAATATGCCTTTGTATGTGTATTAAAATTTTGGAATTTGGATCAATATCTATGGTATGTTGGGATAATCTAGGATCAAATCCCTTAAGATCACTATATTCCCAAGCAAAGATATCAAGAAAATTCTTTACATAACCCAACAAATGTATCTCTCTTGGTTGAATTACATACCTTTCCAAGATTAATAATATTATATTTGAATATTTCCACAATTTATTGATGTTATTATTTGGTAGAAATGCTCACTTTATCTTTTCTCATTTGATAACTCTCATTAAATATGTTCTCAAGAGTTACCATCCCTTTGGGAAGCTTATTGGATCTCAGTTACACAATATGATCTCCATATTGATTTTTTAATTTGGATGCTACAATTTATCCTATTTTTTATAAGAAAACTCAACCTCTTATTAAAGGAAACATGTTATTTACTAGTCACACTAAAAAAATTTCCAATAAGCATCATTATCTGGCATTGATGGCCTTACTACCACTTTGATATGTGGTTGACTTTTTGAGTTCTTGACATCATTAAAAATTTCAAATTGAGATCCCACTAAATCTAACCTATCATCATGTTTACTCTCATCTCTTATAATTTATTATATGTTAAAAGATTCAAAATATTCAATAAGATCCCATACTCTATGCTTGTAAGACTTCAACAATGGATTTTTGGTAGCATTCTTGCCTTTCACTTGGTGGACTACTAGATAACTATCTCCAAAAAATTGTAATTTATTTCAATCCTTTATTTATTGTTCATTTAATCTCATGTATAATAGCCTCATAATAAAATGCATTATAAGTATAACTAAACTAAAAACAGAATATAGGATAGTAATTATCATTTGAAGGAGAAACTAGCATTGCACCTAACCCTATTCCAATCTTACTCCTTGAGCCATCAAAAAATAAATTACATAAACCATCTCTATATTAATTTTAATTAGATATAGTTGGTATGGTTAAACCATTTTCATGAAAATAATAGACACCTAGACCATCTTATTCAACACCTCTATATGGATCATACTCATGTTCTTTTGCTCCCCATACACCCAGGAAAAGATCTTGTATGTCTTCAAGAGGTACGACCAATTCTTGATCATTAGGATGATGGTATTCATCAATGATGGTGTAATTTTCAATTTGAGATGTTTGGATTATATGGCTCAAGATGAAATTTAGATACAGTTTTAGATCTAATTGTAGTTTTAGTACCATATCTAGCTCTAAAAGCAATATATGACCAATTAGATGATAAGTAACTCCCAATATTGGTGATGAAGTCTCTTAACAATCATAGATAAAAGTATGGTGGAAACTCCATTATATTAAGAAATAGAAAAATTAGGACAATCATACTAATGATCAAGAATTAGCTATACCTCATGAAGAATAAGGCTCAAAACTTTGATCACACCCACAATTTTAGTAGATGAACCATCTAATTGTAAGACACCCTTGGTATTAGGCTCATACTTTAGGCATAACTTATCATATATTTATTTATACATCACCAAACTACTTGACCCACTATATATAATGCATTTGTGTACTAGGGAATCTCTACTAATCATCAAAACACAAAAAAGGAGGTGGTTTAACATCTTTTCTTGGTTTTCCAATAGTAGGTGTAGGAGTGTTTATGAAAACTAAATTATCTATTCTTGTTGATGTTTTTGAAAGGTTGAGTTTTGACATATCCTATTAAATTATATCCCTTTGGCTAGGGAGAGACAATCTATCCCAAATAAAAATTATTGAATTCAACCTTTTCATTTGGTTTACAATGTTGATGTAAGAGTTGATAACCCTTGGTTATTTTCTAGGAGCTACCATATTATTTTGAGCTTACATAGTTTGGTGTATAAAATCACCCTTCACATTCTATTTTTTATGAGTTAATTTGGATTTAGGAGTTACATTAACATCTTTTTTTCCTTGATACATATAAGGAATAGTTGATACACCCTTACCTATCTCTTTAGCATCATAAATTTCTCTCCTTTTAGATCCAATCTTACTTATACTTCTTAACTGATTGACTACACACCAATATACCTCTTACCAATTTACCATTGTAGCATTAGATTTAAATTTATCTCCATTTTTATTTTCAAGTGATGAACTTCATCTTGTGTCATAAAAGGAATTATTCCATTTTATACCATAGAATCTTGATTAAACACCTCATTTTAATTTGAAGACTAATTATGAGGTTGATCCCATTGAGAAAACCAATCATGATCTTGTATAAAGTTGTTTTGAGTAGCTATTAGATCTCTATAAGTGGAGGTAGCATTTATATTTTAGCTATTATATGGTCTAACATTGGTAATTTGTACTTGCCCTTCAGAATTGGCTTAAAAGGGTGATTTGTTTGGTTGATTAGAATGATATGACTGATATAAATATTGATAAGGTATATAATACTAATTTAGTTACCTCTTAATTTCCATCATATCATTTAAAAGAGTCTTGAGTAATTCTCTATCTTCATCACTTGATTTGATTAGTTTAATAGGACCAACCAACTCATGATCGATTAGTGTAGGAATGAGAACAATAGTTGGAGTAGGAAGATTTATATCAGGAAATAATGGCATGGGAGGTCCTTTGTATATATTTATAGATTATGTGAGGTTATTTTTAGCTTTGATGTCAAGGTCATAGGCTTCAATTAAGGTCTCTCCTCCCATGGATTGTATCATAATAAGTATGTCACTATTACATATATTGAGATAGTAGAGGAAAACATAATTTGGAGTAGGTCTCATAAGAATTGGGATCCTAACCCATGTTTTATGAAAACTAGAACTAAATTCTTACATGAAATTATTGTGGATTTATCTTAATGATAGTTAATTGTTTAGATAGTGACAAATTATCACTCTTGTTTTTAAAACTATTACTAAAAATATCTCCCAATTGGGTGCATAAATCAATGGAATTAGGATATAATGTCCTATACCTTTCAAAATATTTTCCCTTAAATGATATTGCACACAACTTAATAACCACATTATCTTAATGATATTATCAAAACTATATAAATTATATATATCTCTAATGTGTTCAATGGGGGTAATGTCATTTTCTCCACTAATTTATGGGACACTCTTGAGAGATACTAGAAGGATATCATCATATCTTACAATATTTAGAGTGGATACACCATTTAAATCAACAAAGGGTAGGTTTCTTTCCATCTTTATATCTTTAGGAGAGCTTGGAGTGTAATGAAAATGGATCTTCATCTAGGAGTCCTGGTGTAAGGGGAAGAATAAGGAAATATTTTTCTCTTGACTAAAAATGAAGGTACTTCAACAAAATAAAAAGGAATACCTTTTTTACTTGACCTTATAGTCACCTTTGGCATAAAAATTAGGTTGTTAATCTACAACCAAGAGTTAAAAATTTGTTGGAGCTACCAAATGTTGCATGAAAGAGGTTATTACATCTATGATTTTATCAAGACCAACATCAATCTTAGACAATCTTGTTGAAGTTTAGTCCCACTGGGCATGCCATAATTATTATGTATCTAGTTTTTACCCTTATAAATATTTTTTAAGCCTTTGTAACTATATGATAGCATATAATCACTCCTAAGTTATGGGTGGCCTAATTAATGAAGTGAATATCCATATTGGGATATATCCCTTGACACTTCATCCAAAACTATAAATAACCTAATGCACTTGCAAAGAAAGGGATAAAAAATAGATAATAATAATAATAATAATAATAATAATAATAATAGTAATAATAATAATATAGATGTGATGCACCAAATATAGTGTCCTCTACTTGCCAATATTTTCACTATGACATGATAAGTTTACAATCTAATTTTTAGAGATTCAAGACAACTACCACATAGATATTTATATATGAATTTTATGGCTATTAAAAATAGATAAGTTGATTAGTCATGAGGCTTAAGAGTAAACACTAATTATATTTTAACACTTAAACTCAACAAACTATGTGATCTTCTTATGACCTGTGGAGATGATTGACTCATATAGAGGCATGAAAGAACACTATCACCAAAATTTATCAATAATTCATTTAAAAATCATTTTATGCAAGATGAAAATAGTAAAATTCATCTTAAACTGATTTCAAAGGTAATTACAAGTATTAAAATTGGTGTGGATTCACCATAAACACTTTAATGATACCTCAAAATGCCTTTCAATGCCCCATTTATAGAGGAATAAAAGGAAGAGAGAAGGATAAGACAAGAAGAGAAATAATTAATTTTTTTCATCATCAAATGAGTTACAAAATAGAAATGAATTGACACCAAGCCTACTTGAAATGTGTTTCTATCTTGTTCTTCAAATTTATAGGCAATGTGTTGGTGAAGTTATTCATGAAGAGTGGTGTATAAACTATATTTCTAGATTGATACTCTCATGAATCTAATTTCTTCCTAAGGAATCATACCTTTGACTCTTTGAGGGTAGTTATAAGTTATTCACTTAATATTTGGCATGGTTGATAACTTTCTATGCCCACCCTACCCTTTACAATTCTTCTTCTCCATTGATATTTGAACTTAATATTCATGGCTCATTTTCATACTTTATATTACTATCAAGGTCTAACTTCAAAATTAAAGTATGGTTTTAATGTTTTTATATATGCACCATGGTTTTTTGTGTCAAGGAAGGTATTGTAATAGTTCATAGAGCATATGTTAAAGCATTAGGAGACACCTTATTGAGGTCATATTGGTCTGCTTTCATCCTTTAGGCCTACTTGAACATATTTATCTTATGTTATCACTCTATAATATTCTCAAATGAGTTTTATAGAATCAAAACACTTCTACCGCAGTTTAACAAACCCCTATAACTAGTTAGGAAGACTTGAAAACCGCAAAACCTTGAAAATAGGCTCAAAAATAGCTTCTTGGGCCATTTTTGTACATATTTGGCTCACACATGCCAACATTATACTATATATCATTCCTAGAGGATCCATATAGATCAAAAAAGTGGTTGTGTATCCATTTTAGGCACTTTGTGAGCTGATCTTCTCTATCAGGTCTTGTTCAAGGTTTAATAAGGATTTTAGAGGCACTTGAGGTCTTAATGATAGTTCATAAAGTTGGGGGATTTAATGTCTTAAATAATACCATAAATATTATGTAGACAAAACCCATTACATTAAAAATTATCTTAATATCCCATCACCTCCCCATACAAGTTCACATGTACTAAAGTCACCTTTTTGGCAAAGCAAGCCTAAATATGTGTATGATAGAGGTCACTTAGTAATATATGATATAAAAATGCTTATTTTTTGTTTTAATCACCTCATTAATGTCTATTACACTTACCTTGACATGAATCAATGGTTTCCTAAAATAATTGACTTTTTCCATTCATTATAACTTATGTTAGGCCTTTGTGAGGGTTTGTGGATAGTCTTATGTGACTGACCCTAGACACATCTATTTGGCACTTTTCCTTCATATTAAATTGAGTTAAATTTTATAGGATATTACACCAATGTATTATTTAACCCATATAAGTCTTCATTATTCAAAACACCTCAAAATTTGTAAGCTTTTCACTTTTTCATACGTAGACCTATAAGTGCACATTAAGTTTTCTTAGGTATTAAGCCTTGAAGTTGATTTCCTTTTGAGTTGATTTAGTATTTTTTTTGTTATTCTTAGTAATTATTAACACCTTTATCAAACTATCTTATACATAAAAAACCTTATATAAACTCAAGTGATAATCATACTATGGTTTTGCTCCTATCTACCTATGATAGGCTTATAGGTGCACATTAAACCTAAAGTTCTTTTTGTTGCTTATGATTTATCATATTTTAGATTATTTAATCCAATATGAATCTATATAAAGTATGTCAAATTGCTTAAATATCCCCTATATATCTCTAAAAGAGTCAAGTTGAATTACATGTTTATAATAAACCATCATAGTTAGGATCTTAGCCTTACACAGTCTATTTGACAAGGTGTCTACTCATATAACTGATTATATGCAACCTCATGTATTTCCTTCCAAAAAAAATAATAAATGAATTCATGGTCCTAGTTTAATTTAATATACATTCTTATACCATTATTAGGATGAGAAACTAATCATATATTGGTTTCTTTAATATGGAAAACAAGATCACCATTGTTTTCTTAGGTCTTCAATAGGCCTAAAATACTCTTCAATTAAATAAATTGATTGGATATGATATTATATAAAATAAAAGTTTATTTAAACATTTTTACAACTTATCCATACCTTATTCACCTATTTTAACTCTCATAACTTAGACTTCATGCACAACCCTACCACTTTCTACCTACTTTCTTAGCACTAGCCTATTAGCATTTTGTTTTTAAGACTATCTTGGTCATTCTAGTATTTTCTCTACCTTTCATGAAATTTAAACCTTATCAACCCATCCTATGATATATCATACAACTTATGAGTCTTCTCAGGCTCATCTCCACTTCCAAACTTTGCCTACTTCATCTCATCTTATAGGCAAACCTATAGGTGATTGTGTTAGATCTAGAACATCTTCAAACCATCCCTTGGGTGATCTTTTATTGAAATTAAAAGGTTTATAAATGGTTTAAGTTGTTTCCATGTTTTGGGATAGGTCATTATAAATTTAAATACCACACCAAAACCATTATTAACCTCTCAATTACTTCTTCATGCTTGAAATGCCTATTTACATGACTATATTCTCTCACTTGAGGCTTGCACCTAACCTACTAAAATAATAAGGTTACATTGGACTAGTGACAAGCTTGAAAAGAGGTGGAAGGATAAAATGAGTTGTTAGATAATATCATCTTGGAGATTTTCAAATCATTTCAAGGTATCTTCCTTTTACTTAATGACCTCAAGAAAGTATGTTTTGACCTATAGCTTACTATAATCCATTGAAAGCATGATCTTACTTATTTATTCAGTATTTTAGGTCATTTTATGTTTGGTTATGACTTGAAGAGTTTTCTATGAGGAGTGATGGGATTTTTTAAGGTGAGAAAACACTCAAAATAATAAAAACCCTACCAGAGCTTCTCATGTAGGTTTGTAACTCACTCAATTAGAGGTTTTGATCTTTTAATACTAGCACGTACCAAGTAGATGCTAAATAATTATGTGACAAGGTTATTATATTATTAAATTATCTCATTAAATAATCCATTTTCAGTAATGAAATCAAAAATTCTTTAAAACTATTGAAAATTGACTCATTCAATAATCAATTTTCAATAATAAAATCAACAATTCTTTAAAACTAGTGAAAATTGAGCCCATGGGGTTTGTGGTCTCCATTTTGAACCTTAATTACTTAATAATTATTCATAAATATAAAGAGTTTAACTAGACAAATAATTTAAAAAAATGAAGGTAATTAGGGTCCCTTCCTCTACCCAAGAGCTTTGGATCCAACTTTCTCTCCTCTGAGTAATGATGCAAAATTGTTGACCATTTTAAAGTTTCCAAGAAGACTTAAGACCTGATGGAGAAGTGTAAAAGGTTTTTACCTTTCTTGGCTCTACAACTCCCTCATTTTAATATATTTGGGTTTTAATAGATTAGGAGGATCCTTGGATAAATTTTGGCATTGCCCCTCATTAAAACACCTCTACAATATAGCTCCATGAGCTTGTTTTCTTCAAGAATCTACCTGTTCTACCTTCTTGAGCTATTGGAGCTACTAAACTAGGTGATCATGGAGCCTTCACTGACCTATATGGATGTATATCAATGTGTCAAATTATTTTCATCTTTCTTTACCATACAACCTCCTTATTATCTCCTTTTTTAATGTTATAAAATGATGTTTTGGAAGTTACAAAGAGGATCCAACAATAGAAAAGTAGTATCAAGAAATTTTGAAGGAGATGTACTATCAAGTACATATATCATGACATTACACAAATTTTAAATGACTTAAAATAACCCTATCTAATAATATAAACATTCACATTTGATATATCTTAGTAATTCTCATATTACATTGGAGTATATCATAAGACTAAGACAAGTGAAATACATTAATATTTCCAAAAACACCTTAATTTTTCCAAACTATTTGAAAATGCAATGTAATCAACTTACTAGTTCTACTCCTTGGTCTATTTTCTTGGGTTGGCACACATTTTTCTTTGGGGTCATGATTATTCTTATTTAATCATGTCCCAATTTTGACCTTGACTTCACACAAAAACCTTAAATTCATCAAACTTAAATTAATATATGTTAAACACATGAAGAATACTACATTGAATGACCATTGATGGCAAAACAAAGTGACTTAACCTTGTTTTCAACTAGACCATCCTAGAAGGATTTATAAGATACCAATAATGAAACAAGTCCTATCATCTTGAGACCATCCATGACCAAATAATAATAATAATAATAATAATAATAATAATAATAATAACAATAATAATAATAATAATAATAATAATAATAATCAACCATTCAATTAACTTATTAAGTATATCTAATAGTACCTATGGTGACTTATAATAGTAAGATTCAACCATTCAATGAACTTCTTAAGGATATTAACATCCCTTCCCAATAAGTCATCTCTTTAATGCATTTTATGTGAGCCTTGTAACATAAAATACATCATACAGCCTTAATAATAAAATTATATCATGCTTGGGTTTATTTCAATGCTATTTATGAAACCAAATTGTGTGTTATTCTAAATTCAACATTACCCCACAAATTTATCATGCCTACATTTCATACATTTGATGTGAGTAGTGATACTTATCTACATCTCAAAGACTTCAGAGCTTCTATGGATAAATATTAAGGTAGTTATATTTTAATAAAAAAATTTTGAAAAAAAAATATTTGGAAATGCTTTGTATTGGTTTCACTCTCTACCTAATGGGTCCTTATACTCTTATCTCACGTTAGAAGTGACATTTTTAATGTGATTGATTTAGAATAAGGGACCAAAATTACATATGAATAGTTACCTTCTCTTCATCAAGTAAAATCATATCCATTTTGTAATTACATGTTTTAGATTAAGGTAAAAATAGGTTTTGAAGGGACCCCGAAACCTTGAAACAAAGGAAGAAGGATATAACAATAACAAACCACAAGAAAAACAAACCTATCACCTACTGCAAAGCGGCATCAAAAATAGGCTTTACAGGGACCTGAAACCACAAAATAAGATAGTAAGAGGAAAGACCCCAGGTTTTATAGAGACCTGGAAACTCAAATATGTTAAGAAAACAAAGAACTAGATTATGGAATCAGTTAAAACATCCAACAAAAAGGACCAGAACAAAAAGAACAAAAAAATTTACATGTTATGATTCAATATTTGTATGCATTAATTAATATATCAACAAAAAAATTTGGAAACATATTACATATTTTTTAGGGGCCTCATCTATCATCTCAAAGTAAATATTATATATTACAATTGTGATTCATTTCAAGTTATTTATTATAAAGCTCTCATACTGGAAGAGGAATTAACACCTAATCTTAATATAAATAAGGCACATGAGGACATTAATATATAGAAATTATTTCCATAAAAGGAAGAAAAGAGTTTGATCAAGGAAAGTCAAGTCAAGGTCCTAAATAAATAGAAGGAACCAATTTATAAAATAGTACCCAAAGTAAAAAACCTTACCTTCAATAAGAGGAAACACTCAATTTTGATAGTTTTATAGATATACCACATGATATCAAATATACATTATTGGATAAGAAGCTAATCAATATACCTCCTAACTATTATCACCCTCCTCATTGTCTTGATAAAGTTAAAGGAGAATCATTTTGAATTTATAATGGTATTAATAGACATTAGGATAATGACTGTAACATATAGTGAAAAAATATTACATAGCTTGTGGATAGAAGGGTTATTAAATTTTGAAAAGTTGAAACTTGATCAACAAGACCCCCTTATGCATCTACTTCTACTACTCACTTGATGAATTCTGAGACATTAGAGGGCATTCATAGAAAGTAACCAATGGCCTATAAAAATTCTACATATAATTTTTATAGGATAAGATCTCATTCTAGTACACATTATACCATGACTAATCTATCCCAAGACATTCTCATTTTAGAACAAATGGTTAGTCAAAATCTAACTAGAAAATAACCTAAGGAAAAGTTGTGAATGATAAGGCATAATTCAATGTGAGCATATTTACATCTCCTTCAAACATTAATGGATACTAAAATTAAATAAATATAAAGTGAAAGTTAATAGTATCTCACAACAAAATTATAAAGATGATGCTTATTTGTACCACATAAAGTTCATCAACTAGATTAACATGATTATAGTAACCTTTAATTTTCCAATGGGTGGGAAAATATTTTTTTAACATCAAGGATAACTAACACTACCATGCATTAACCTCATTAAATACAAGATAATTTCACATGACATATTTACCAATATATAAAGCACAGTAATCAAAATCACATCATTTTGACCAACATGCCCCATTTTTCATAATTTAAAATGAGGAAAGTCTTTTAGCTTAAGATTTCCATGTTCAAGTATTGTTCTGAAATAAATTAGTCCAAGTCTAAATTAGAAGTCATTGTCCTAAGTATGGGTTTTTATTCAAAATGAAATCTTGATCTGATTATGAATTGATTAAATGTCCCTAAAGTTACTCTAGTAGTTTTCTTGATGCCTATCTAAAGGTATAAATGGAAATATCTATTGAAGTTATTCTATATATCTATTTGGATTTTGGTACGTTCATATTCAAATTCTGGTTTTATGGAATAATTGAGATAACTCATTTTTTTACCCAAGGGTTTTCATTGTAGGAGTGTTATAACACATAGGGATACTTTCACAAAGGTTACTAGGTCCATATCTGAAGGATCCCTATGCCATATGAATGACTTCTCACACTTAGTCATTTTGAGGAATGTTTACTCACATAGACTATTATTATATGTCTCTCTTGCACCTAGAATAACCATCAAATTTAAGACTAGTAATAAATTCAAATCCTAAAAGATAAGTCTCTAAGTTTAAATTCTAAAAACTAACTCCCTGAGCTCCAAGATTATTCCATTTGTTATTACCTGACTTCCATATAAAGGATATTTAAAATTACCAAATATTTTATTCAGTGAGTCCTCAAATTCATAAGATTGAGAAGTGTGTCTTCATATCACTTCTCCATGACTCATGAGGTAAAAAATTCCAAATCCAATCTCCCTTAACACTTGAGTAACCCAGATTGTTCCATATGTCTTCATCCTAGTTACTCACTTTTATTGACTCAAAATAGTTAAGATAAAGAATCTGTAAGGATTTGAGCTTAGATATCATTACATGTGTCTCTATATCATTCCTATAGGGAAAAATAATAGTAATCCCAAGTCGCAAAAAATTAATAACCTCCATATAAGAGATATTATGCCATGTGGCATAATCCCAATCATCTAGAGCCTGTAAAGGCATAAATCTTGAGGTTACCTAATCACCTAGATATGTGAGATTGTTCCATGTGGCATAATCTTGATAAACCATAACTAAAAATATTAGGCACATACTCAAAATTTTGGTGACCATCTAGACAAGTAAGGTTTATCTACATGGTAGCATCCTGATCACCCAAATCATGTAAATAAAGATACATATCATGAGGCTAGGCAAACCTATGGATAAGTGAGATCATACCACATGACATGATCTCACTTACCTATGACTTGTTAGGAAAATAGATAGCAACTCCAATTTCTAAATATAGAGGGCCCCTTAGATAAGTGAGGTTCATCCACATGATATCATCTTGTAGATAGATGAAATGACTATATATAATAGGATACCCTCTAGATAAGAGAGATAATTCCATGTGGTGTATCCTACTCATCAATGACCAAAGTCTCAAGGGCCCACACATCAAATCTCAATAACCAATCAACTTAGTAGGATTAGACCACATGTCTATATTTTTTTTAAATCATGGCTAAAAGTCTAAAGACTTATAAAGATAGATGCATGAAAATTAGACACATGGAAAAACATATGGCTTAGTGAAGTGACTAAGAAGATAAAATTAGAGACATTATGCCACTTATTTGTCTATTTAGACAAAATATATAAAAGACACAAGGATGGGTCTTGGGAAAACTATAAAGACACATCTATCATTTTAAGGATGACTTGGCATCTGGATCAATTTTAGTTTGAAATCTAAAGATAAGGTCTATAAGTCCTGATTGAGTAGCAAATGGATAAGTGTCACAATACCAAGGAACTTAATTGGAACACTTGTTTCAAGTTTAGTACATAATTAAAATACAAAAAGTTATAACCCAATGCATTATGGCTAGACATTTTTCATTTAATAAAATGGGTTAAGTAGTCAAATATGTTTTAGCCAACATGCCTCATTTTATTCAAAAAGGGGGACCCCTCTAAAAGTCTCATGAGCCAAATCTTCAAGGTCATTTCTTTTGTTCTCATAAAAAACACCTACTTAAATCCTTAGAATATAAAATACCCTAATTTATTCACGAAGTAATGGGCCTCTTTTATCTTTTATGAATATGGTATTTTTTTCTCTTTTATGAATCATGGTGCTAATGTTGTAGGTCAAATTTCACTAGAATCTCCTAGAGTCTCATTCCCTTCTTGGAACAATAAACCTATTACCCTCTGTAGAAAATAATAATCTTTATAACTACTAAGTAATTTTTTAATAACCTGTTCCTTTTTAAAATTTTTATTATTTTTGTAAATTTTATAGAGTTTGACCAAATTAGAAGGCACCATGTTGCCTTGTGTTAGAATGGCCAGTCCCTTGAACCTGCCAGTGATGTCAGAACCTAAGAGATCTTGGTTGAATGGGAAGGGACCACATCATTGAATGTTAGAGTGGCCAGTCCCCTAGATTTATCATAGATGTTAGATCTAATGATATCCTATACAAATGGGAAGGTTCCACATCACCATATGTCAAAGCAGCTAATCCCTTAGACCTGTTAGAGATGTTAGATCTCAGGAGAGCCCAAATAAATGATAATATGCCATAGTATAATGTGTTATAATTTCTAATCACCTCAACTTGTTAGAGATTTTAGAACTTAGGAGAGCTTGGAAAAATGGAAAGCTACCATGTCACCAAATTTTAGAGTGGTCAGTCCCCTAGACCTATCATATATGTCATAACCTAGGAGAGCCTAAATAAATTAGAAGGTGCTACATCATTAAATGTTAGATTGGTCAGTCCCCTAGACCTACAAAATATGTTAGAGCCTAAGATATCCCATCCAAATGGAAAGGCACCATGTCACCATGTGTTAGAGTGGCCAATCCTCTAGACCTATCAAAGATGTCAGAGCCTAAGAGAGCATAGCCAAATGAGATGGCACCAAGTCACCTAGTATGTGAATGAACTAGTATCTAAATAAATCCTTGAGAAGGTAAGAATAAGGTATGGATGAGGCTAGATAACCAATAAATATGTGACATGTGTCCTTAGGTGACACATCACCCTTCCTAAGGTAGTTATGTAGATTAAAAAGCTATGCCTAGGTACCAACCATTAGTAGGAGGACAAATGAGTGGATGCCACATGTCAAAAAGTGGGAGTTAATTGAGAATCCTCTAATAGATTTGAATAAATGCCTACCATGTGTTAGGCATTAAAAAAATAAGAATTTAGGCCTAATTGGATAATTTTAAAACATTCCATCACTATTTTTATGTCTAGTTTATAGTAGAGGATCATGGGCTCCAAATTCAATACTAGATTTAGAAGTAAAAAGAGAAATTCTAGTCACCAACTCAAATTTGAACTCATAACAAGAGAGCCACCAAATTCCATTAATACAATGGGATATATGCATGGATTTATAAAAAGCCTAAGAAAAGCTTGTTAATCACTACCATTACTACCCTTAAAAAATATTTAATTCCTTACTTTCCAATTTCCATAGAGCACCCATGTATTCTGTGCCTCTTGTTCTCAAAACTTTCCTATTTCCCCTCCTTCCTACTATAATGGCTACATCATCCTCAAACCCAAAGGCCAAACCTAAATATTGGGATACCACATTCCTAGATGGCTTGACCAAATTCAAGAACTATAATAATTTATTTAAATCGATTAAGTCCTTAGGGATTCAGGCTTAGATGATGACTATCAATCAGAGTATGAGGATGCCATTATATATTATAAGAGGTATGGACATCACAAATCTATGACCACACTAGAGGTGTTCCCCTATGCTGACTTATTAAGAAACATCCTTCATCATGCCATCAATTTGTAAGATAGAGTCCACAACTATGTATGCTCACTAAACTCTCAACACCATATTGAAGATATCCCTAAGACTGAATTCAAAGCATACTACTTCCAAAACTACACCTTCTCCTAAAAATTAGTGATGATAATGGTATGGATAGGGACCTACTACATATACAATGTCCTCCATGATTGGGCTAAGAATATATATTCTAAATAAGTTAACAAGGAGGATATCAATGCATATAATCTTCACCTTCCATGAGGAATTTTAGGTAGGCATGATCTTTCTAAACTAATTATTCATGGGTCAAGACTATTTACATGTAAATAAGATGTGTGTACCTCTCCTACACATGATACTTACACACTAAGAAGTCCTAAAATGATAGGATTGATATAATTCAAGTTGGTCAATGCCATCATAGATGTCCAATCTTAGGGAAATTTTTACATGATAAGCTACATGTTAGATGTGGTCTATGGGACTCTTTCTTTCAAGCCTTCAACTTTTCCTACATGTGTTCCTATGGGATCGATGGTCCATGTATACTTTTACAAGATGTATGGATACTAATTGCATAATAACATCTAGGACATATGTAATAATTTCTATGCAGTGGTCTACCAAGACATCAATGATGCCTGAATGTTTCACTTCTAAAAGGTAATCAAATATTCCATCATAGCCATCATGGAATACTAAATTTATAAAGATGACACTATGACCAGATCATTTATTTCCTAAAAAATCCCTTCTTCCCACCTTATTTCATTCTATATGACCTAGAATAATATGATATTGCTTATCAACTGATCAAAGGCATATTTGGGTTCTATATATAGCATCAACAAAATTCATGCACATCTACTCTTGATCATAATAAGGCATCACAACTACAAGGCCTTACCCCTAATTTAGAATATGGAAACTAGGTGAGACTCCTTTACCCTTGAAAAGTGTAAGATAAAAAATAGGACAAAAAGGGGTAACCTAAGCTCAATTTGTGTGATATTTAACTTGCCTCAAAATGTACTATGGTTATCAAGCCAAAGATGATGACGAGATCTATATAAATGCCATTGATAACCAAGTGTTATTATACCAAATCATAAAAAATAAAAATAAGAAGGGAAATAAGGCTCAATAGGATCATCCATGCCTCTTATATCTCATACTCAATCCATGGAAGACCCAACTCTGATAGATCCTACCATATTTTAAATGATCTTGCAAGGCATTCTACCTCTTCCTCCTCACACTCTAAGTCCATCTCCATCTCCTCCATTAGATCTTGATCCTCATGACTCAATTTCTCCTCCACCTCATATAGTCACTCTACCTACTCCACCTCTACCTCCATCTCCTTAGAAAACTCTATTATCTAGGCCATAATAGAACTAGACCTGAGCCACTCGATACCAGGTAATCCAGGCATAACTTTATTAGCCACTAACATGTCAAACTTAGGCCACACAAAACATAAGGTTTAATGTGGCTATAAGCTTGAGATAAATCCTTTAGCAAGGCTCCCAATAGGCACCCACCTAATTTGCCCCTACCTCACTTCCAACTTTGCCCATTTACCTTTCACCCCTTATTCTCACTACTTTTTAACTCCTAATCTTGGCACTTTTTAGTTTCACTCTACCCCCATAAATCTTCCAAGTGGTGACTCCTCTATTCCCCATTTCACCCCATCTATCTTTCACACAAGTACCTTTAGACCTAGTCCTCTTGAGTTCCCTTTCATCTATGTTCCCCTCTACTCCCTCCATCTCATAGCTTAGAGTCCTCCTGGTGCTTTTTTTAGGTGTACATTTATCAAAAGACATGAATACAACATTTAAGAGCATACCACTCATAGCAGGGACCCTCCCAATACCCACTCTAGTCATTTTGGTGATCTAATCACCTACACCACCATCCCTTATGACTCATGCTATACATATTATACCGTCTAATGTATCATTTTAACCTAAGCCATGTCAAAAGGCTGAAGCAAAAATAAAATATAACCCACACTCTAATTTTAACCTTAAGTCTTTCTACTCTAATTCAACCTCTTCCACATACCTCATTAGCTCCTTTGGCCCTATCATTATCATCTTGTCAACTTGATCCCTTTCCCCCTCTATCTATTACCCAGGGCACTATAAGACTGGCCTTTAACCAACTCATCTCTTCCCTACTATTTAACAACTTATTCCTAAGGGAAATTATATCTCAAATGAACCTAACTTAGGAATAGTGATTGGAATTAATGTTCTTATGGTACTCCCCCTTCATCCTTCCTCCTTTCAATTCCATTATCCCACTAGCCCCATTTCTTTTCTCATTCATTCCCTTTACTTCCTCCATATCCAATCCACCTCATCCTTCACCCTTCACTACCATTTTAGTAACCCCTCCTACACCTTCCTCATTTTTGAAATGGTCCCAAGTTCATAGGTGTTAGAGATGACTATTTAGGGTGACCCAAATGTTTAATAGAGTTTTTTTAGCCTCTAAAATCATGAATAAAACACTCACATAAAGGTTTCCATGAGGGAAACCTAGTGGTATGGTAGACATATTAGGATTTATTCTCCCACACCAAGGTGAGGACTTACCCTAGGGAAGAGAGGATGGTCAATGACCCACTATCCGTTCTTTTGGATACCCACAATATATCTAAGAATATTCTTGAAGATATGCATATATAGTTTTGAAATTCATAATCCTAATATAACAACACATTTCTTGTTAGGCTAATTAGATAGATCAAGGGTGCCCTCCTACTACTTTTCTTAGTTATTGGGAATGTAGTGGAGACTTTGGTTAAGACAAACATACTTATCCATCAAATTCAAGCCTATAAAGAGAAGATTATAGAGATATATGGGAAATGTTGGAAACTACAAGTGGTTTTCCAAAAATTAATGTTCTTAGTGATTTAACTCATGTCAACCTCATACTTGGGGTTATACCAAACATATGTTAAGAATATGAGGACTGTAATGGAGGAATGGTTGGCCATGGATCACATTAAAATAAGACCCTTGGAAAAGGGAATAAATAAGATATTAACCTACTTTAAAGAGGTTAATATCTCTATGTCATTCTACCTAAATGGTACCTTGCTCAACCAAGGGAAATTTAGAGTCCACCTAGGTAAATTTAACTAGGTTATGAGGGAGAAAGTTTCTAAGGCAAACCAATAAAGGGTCTAAGTAGTGCTAGATATATAAATGTAGTCCATGGTGAGCATCAAATAGGTATCCAAATTCTAAACATCAATACAATCACCCTTTTAAGTCTATTAGAGAATAGTATATCAGGATGAGGTAATATTTAGGGAACCCCTATGAACTTTGCCAAGATAGATAGAGACTTTGACCTCATGAAAACTATGTAGAATTTGGAGGCACCAAGTTTAATTAATTACGAGATATACCTTCTCATCTATCTCCTTGTGTCAATTAATTAGTCCTCCATAGATATGTTGTGGGTTTGTAAAGATTGTTGTGTTTTAAATATTAAATTACAATTGTAATGATAATGAGTGGCCATCATGGCCTAGGATGGGATCCTCATGCTATCTGAAGGTGATCCCCATTCTTATTTATATATGTAAGGACCATATTGTATTATAAGGTTGGCCAAAAATTGATTGAAAGTGTTATTAGATTATAACCAAGATTTCACCTATTTTTTCTTCATCACTCTAGACTATAAAATCAAACTAGATTGATTATTATAGCATAATTTACTCCTTTTAATGAATGTAATCTTTATTCTCTTCAAGAGGGTTTGTTTTTTATTTAAATTTTATTTCATGTTCATTTTATAATGATTATCAATGCTAGGTTAATTATAAAATTACTTTGTTTCTTAATGTATGCCATTGTTATGATGTGCTTAGTTATTATAATCATTGTATGGGTTCTTTCATTTCCCCATTTGTAGTGTTGATAATTTGTGTATTAATCTAAAAATTATCATGTGGTGTTTATGTGTAATATATAATAAACTAATATTACTCATCATTAATGAGAGACCATATTGAAGGCATACTCTTGGTTCCCTTAGACTCTTCCCACTATATGTTCTTGGAGGTAAAACTTTAGTGAAACCTAGTCTACAATGGTATAAGTATGACAAAGTCACCTAGTTCAATGATTATTGCATTTAGTTTATTTTAGACATGGATTATTCCCTTTTATTTCTTTCCCTTTCCTCTCTTTTATGTCTTTTATTTGTAATTGAACTACCATTTCCCCTTTTGTTTATAATTAGTAAACATAATACTCAAATTATCATAAAAATCTTTGACCTATGTGTAAGACTATAGATTGAAATTTTAGTAGTGATAGCACATATCTTGGAGATTATTCATGTAAACAAGATTTTTTAATTCAAATAATTGTATCTATACCCTTGTATGATCCTAGATCATTCCTAAAATAGAGGACAAAATTCCATAGTTTTCCCCACCTTCCCCTTCTAAGGAATGCCCAATCCCATGAGCATTTTATGAACATGAGAATATTAGAGCAAATAATAGCTAGTGATAGAAGGTAATCCATCTTTGGATTATTTCATTCTTGTCATTTATTTTTTTATGAACATGTTGAGATTGGATTATACATAATAATGGGCTAATTCCTATTTGATTGTGAAGCATCTTGGAGACTAGTTTGCATGTTACTGGGCTAGGTCCTAACAAGGTCAAATTGTAATTTACCCCTTATTTTTAATATAAAAACCATGTATAACCAACCTAAACCAACAATTATTCTTATCATTTCATCCCTACAACCCATCCCAAATTTTTTACATAAGATGACATGATTAGTTGGCTCTATCATTAATGTCTCGAGAGTCATCCATAATTTACCCAAGAACCCCAAGAGGTATCTTCCCTATTTCACCCATACTATGGTATGAAATGTGGAGAAACACATAAAATCCTAAAAACTCTCCTTAATACTTATAAATTTATAACATGAGGATGTGACATGCATTCTTATCACCTTTACCTTAATAGACTCTCCATATGATTGGTTCCTTAACCTTCTTCAAAACTCTTTCTCAAGTTGGGACCATTCCAATATGCTTTCCTTACCAAATTTAGATAATTTATAAACACTAATGTCCTATACTAGTAGTTTACTTGCTTCAAAAGTGATCCCAATGAACTCATTAGGAACTTCAATGCTAGTTTTATAAAATATGTATATCTAGGTAACCATGTTTTATGAACCCAAACCTTAACTAGAAATTGAAATGTATAAAAAATCATTAGACCCTTGGTAAACCATGTTACTAAGGAGGGATGTAGCCATAGTAGAGCCATATTTGGGTTATGTAAGGTCTATCAAATTAAATAGGAAACTAGACCCTCAAGAACACAAAATGACCACCACTCTCAGCATGCTACCATAGATGCATGCATTGAAATTATTGCACAACACTAATTATAATGCCCCAATTATTTATCATAGCCTTTTAACATATCAAATCCCACTTGGTAATCCTAATTCAAACCAACAACTAGGTTTCATAAACCCATGGATCCAATAATTGATACCCTAGACTCAACATCAAATAATATTGTTTACAACTAATAATACCTAAACCATACCTCAAGAGTCTACTAAGACTAAGTTATATACCATTCATTATATGGTAAAAAAAATTAAAAATTATTTCTTAAGACTATAAATATATGCAAGTAAATCTAATGAATAAAGTTACAACAAAAACTTTACATATTAAAGACCAAATAAGAACTATAGCTATCCTCACAACCCCCTAGAACCTTCACCCAATAGGCTTCCTAAGATCAATATCTTTGAGAGAGCCTTACCTAATTGGTGTTTATTACATAACATGGTATCACATGGGGAACTAGACTACATAAATTTTGGGTATACTTTTGAGATCTTCTAAAAGGAAATGGAATAATACAAGGTGGTTCCCAATCATCCTAAATCCTCTAACCTTGTTAAAGCCCTTAGTACTAATATTATGTTAGAAAATATAGATTTCATTAGACAAGAAGAGAATGAGCTAGAGGATGGTATTAGTGAGGTGCAAGTGCTTCAGTAAATCTAAAGGAGAAACTATGCCCTTAAGAATATGAAACAAAAACAACCCCTTATTACCTCAACACCCCTAGTAATGGTGTAACCCCACCAGATCAAAATGCTATGAATGATCCACCACCTCTAAGACCTCAAGAACATAAGGCACTAGTGTAAACCCCACCTATCCAAATTAAATGAGGTTAAAATATAGTCAAGGATATTAAAACATCAATGCTAACATTACCCTTCATGAGCTTGTTCAAATCACATAGCAATGGGATATCTTTCTGAAGTCTTTGACTCAAAATCCAACCCCACAAGCCCAACTAAAATTAAGATCAACACACACACAAACCAATTTTCTCATTCACAAAAATAATATGGAGGTTCCCTCTTCCTTTTAACCATCTAGTTGTTCAAAAATAATATGCATAACTTATTTGTAGATTTAGGAGCCTTAACCAATGTGATGCTAATGGGAATATATGAGAAACTTAGTCTAGTTCCCATAAATTAGTAAGATAATGGTCCCTATAGATAAGTTAGAAGTTAAATTGATAGGTTAGATGCTAAATGTCCACATTTAGTTTGAATCTAAATTTAGGATTCAACACTTCATAGATAATCAAGTGTTGGATATTCTTGAAGCTTATGGCATGCTCTTAAGCAGAGATTGGTCCAAAGCTTTGAATGGGTGGATGGCCATGTATTTTTACAATATGTGTTTTCCATGGATGGAAATATCTAATAAAATAAGGGTAGATAGATAAACCCACATAAATCATATGATAAGTGAATATAGTTCCATTAATGAGGAGATAAACCTAGTTTATTTAGACCTAGGCATCTATACGTTGAGCACAAATCCACCAAAAACCCCAAATACTCATAACCCATGTTTTTTTGGCATGTGGTCTCTTTATATAGATGTAAGTCACTCCAAACAAGGTAGTGGATCCAATGTTTTCATTATAGACCCCCAAGGGATAAAACATCTAAAATCATATAGGTTGTAGTTTCCTTCCATGATTAACCTAGTACAATATGCAAATATAATATTTGTAATACAATTTGTATGAATACACAAGGAAAACAAACTAAGAGTACTTAGTAAATCTAAACTAGTGGTTAACTAGATCAAGACCACATTTCAATGCAAATTGTCATACTTTAGAAGGTATAGGAATAGAGTTGGGACCTAATTGAAATGTTTAATACATTTAAAATCATCCCTATTCCTTATGAGGATAACCAAATAGTAGACTCACTAACATACGCATTAACAAACTTAACTCCCTTAGATGACCTTGAATTACAAGAGTTATTTACGGAACTCATTCCTTGTCCTTCTATTATAAATATTATGATAAACTTTTAGGTCTTTGAGGATGACTAATAAATCATCTAGTTCTTTAAAAATGAGAGAATGTTTGAGGCACAAATTATATATGAGAAAGATAGAGACAACCCTAAAAGTGAGTTGGATAAGGATGGGATCTTGAGAATTCATGGGAACTAGATCCCAAAGGGGATGATCTCATTGGAAAGATCATTCAATGTGTTAATCCCTACTTTCCAAGTGAAAAAACCAAGTTTGAGGACCAAAAGTGCCAACTTATTAATCTCATCCTTACAAAGAATCTCCAAATGGTTAATGTGGGTACTAATTGGATGGACCATGAATTAGAGTAGTTATGAAGGTTAATGATAATATATAAGGATGTGATTTCATGGGCCTATGAATACCTTAATATCTTCAACTTGAGAGTAATCAATCAAACTATACTATTAAAACCTATCCAAAGACCCTTTAGGCAAAGGTAGAGGTTTTTAAAACCAATCTTGGAGCCTTTAATAAACAAGAAAGTCCATAAGTTTTTCTATATGGGGATAATTTTCTTGGTTTGCTACTCTACCTAGGTGGCCAACTTAGTCCTGGTGTAAAATAAGAATGGATAAATATACTTATACATGGACTTATATAACTTGAATTGGGCCTCACATAAAGATAACTATCCATTCCCTTCCATAGATGAGGTGATACAAATGGTGAGAAGGTGTCAAATTGTGTCCTTATTAGATGGCTTCTCAGGGTACAACTAGGTCCTATGGTTAACCCCAAGGATAGAAGTAATACTACTTTCACCACCAAATGGGGCATATTTTCCTATAAATAGATGCCTTTCAGGTTAATAAATGTTGGTTCCACTTTATAAAGGGTAATAGACTTCAATTTTGAGGGCTTGATAGGTAAATTTATAATAATCTATATGGATGACCTAACTATGTTTTCAACATACAAGTCAGATCATGTATGCCACTTGGAAAGGGTATATGAAAGAATTATAAGTTATGGAATTTCCTTCAACCCAAAGAAGAGCATTCTCGATGTCACTAAAGGTAATATTCTCAATCAAATTATGACAAAATAAGGTATTACTATCAACCCAAAAATGGTAGATGTAGTTTCTAAACTATTTTTACATAATAGCAAGAAGGAACTAAAATCTTTTTTGGGAATTAAACTTTGTCCATAAGTTTATTTATAGATTTACCAAAATAGTGAATCCCTTGAATGCAATGTTTAAATAGAATGAACAAGTGGAATAACACCCATAATCAAAGAAATATTTCCAATATATCAAAAACATAATCATGTAATCTCTTATCCTCATTAGTTTGGATTATACACAAGATTTATATATCTATCTCTTTACTTCAGAGCAAACCATTACTTCTTTCCTCAATCAAATATTAGAAAGACAAAAACACCTCATGGATTTTATGAGCACTAACATTAATGATTATAAGTTTAGATAGTATACCCTAGTCAATTACACCTACACCCTAGTCAAGGAAGCAAATAAATTCAATAATTACATCCTCTAGACCATCTATAAAAATGTTGTTGGGGTAAAATGAGCTAGGCAAAAGAAGATATTGATCGATGAAAAAATTACAAGAGTAAAACATAGAAAACAAGATGGTTAGACTGGTTAGAGGATAGGGTCTTACTCAATTAATAAAATAGATAGACCAAAGGATTACAGTTTATTAGGTAGACCAATAAAGGGTAATACAATTAAATGGGTTGCCTAATCATGCATTTTTACCCTATGTAAATGCACCCCCAAGACTCAACCACATACATATGAGGGGATTATGGTTGAAAGACATGTAATATATGTTGAATAAGTGATTTATCTTTAGAATAAACTATGAAGAAATCTACCTCTGGAGTGTATCACCAAAAAAGACCAAAGAGATACTAACAATTTTCCATGAAAAACTAGGAGCCATCCATCCCACAATAAATGCCATATCCCACAAAGTTATTTAGGTAGTCTAATACTAGCCCAAATTATTCAAAGATGTTCACACCTATGTTCACTTCTACCACTAGTGCTAGACTTTACAAAGATAGAAACATAGGCCATGATTCCGCTGCATCCCATTATAGATTCTACATAATTTGTATAATGGGGACTAGATTTCATGGGGTTCATTAACCCTAATTCATCAACCAATCACAAGTTGGTTCTTATGGGCATAGACTGTTATACCATATGGTCTAAGATAGTTGCAAACAAAAGAAGCATCACTATCAAAGTCATCAAGTTCTTTGAGAATACCATCACCACCCATTTTAGGGGGGCATTTATTTAGTATGTTATAATAATCCTACCTTATAATCTATAGAATTCATAGAATGGGTCTATTATAATGGTATCACATTGAATTTCTCATCCAATCAATACCCATAAGGGAATGAACTGGTGGATTACACTAATAAGAACTTGATTAATGTCATGAAGAAATCAACTAGAGAAAATACTTAGGAATGACACTCATTGCTAGAGTTCACCTTATGGGTAAACTGCACTAGGTATGAAAAAAGCTCTCATTTTCCTCTAGTTTATGGATTATATCCAATCATGCCAATCACACTCATCCTACCAACTTATAAATACATGTATTAATTCATAGAACTAGATGATAAGGTGAATTCCAAACTCCTCAACCTAATTTAGTTAGAAGAAGCCCAGGATGAAGCCTTTTTAAACTTTATCGTGCACTAAGATATAATAAAAATGTGGTTCAATATGAGGGAAAAGATTAACACCTTCAGGATATATGATCTAGTCCTAACATGGCATAAGGATAATGAAAATAAAGTCCATAATTCAAAATTCATTCTATTATATATTGGCCCATAAAAAATAGCCAAAATCTTAGGCCATAATTCCTTTTGTCTTAAGGATCTTGAGTTCAATGAGATACCAGTCCCAGTTAATAGGTATCTCTTGAATCACTATTTCTCGATTGACCCCTCTAGTGTAATTTTTGAGTAGCTAGAGTAAAGGTGGTAATGTGTATTATTTCATCTAAATTTTCACTTAATTTATAGTAAAGAGATAAAAGAAGCTCAATACAAGTATATTTGAAAAACCTATTTGGTTGTACGTGCATTGAATCCAAATGATTGTAAGAGCTCCTCTTTGGCCTGAGAGGAAGACCTATAGATAAAAAATCACTAAAGAAAACTTGGTTGTTAGATAGATAGTTGGGTGGATTTCCTAGTGATATATAGATCCTATAAGTAAGAGCTTCCTTAGGGGATATCAATCTACACATTTTAAAGAATTAAGTTCACAAAACTCGAAAGAAGGTACTTGCATTAATAATCAAAAGGTACTAAAATTGAATGCAAGGATTCTTGATAGGAAAATATATTATAAATGATTTAATTAGTGATAAATTAATTAATACTAGTGCTAAGGGGTTGGGGTATGCTTCAAAAAATCTAAAATAAGCCTAGGAATAGGTGAGGACACAAAAAACTAGATTTGGTTGGGTTCAGGTAGGTGGAATTAACTTGCTAGTTTTTGGTGCCACAAGTGATCACCATCAATCATATAACCATCACCAATCAAGGAGAAACTTCATTAGTAATCTAACCATCACTAATTGAGGCTAACCATCACCAATGAGGTAATCATCACCGGTTGCCTATCAATGGGACTGGGAGTGGAATTGGGGTTAGTTTTGTTGATTGATGGGATTCAAAAGGTAAGTTTTGAGAGGTAGATAAGAGATAGATTGATATTGAAATGGAAATGTGATGATTAGATACTTGAAATTAAAAACTTGTCTTACTTAAAGCTGATTTGGTAGATGATTGAATTGAATTGGTAGTTGGTAAAATTTGGGTTGATTTTAGAGAGTAATAGTACCTAATTAGAGGTGATGGTGGGTCATCTCCCAATAATATGGCTGATGGAACTTGATAATGTTGATGATTTTTATTGACCTACAAAAATATATTATACATACACAAAGCTCTTGATAATAATTACTGATATTTTGGCCTCCTAGACCTCTTTCTCTTATAAGCACAAACAAGAGGTGGAAGTGAAGGTGTAACTAGGCCATCTAAATATAATTTGTCCATGAAAAGTTTCACAATAATATTCAGATGAGATATATTTAGAAAAGTAAAGTGGTGGTTTGTATGCTAAAAGTCTAGGTGGTGCAACCTGAACATCGGTTAAGATGACTATCATCGATCAAGGGCATAGGGAAAAAGTGGGTTAAAATGGTGAAAAGGTGAATTAATTTATTCAAGTGGCTAACTTAACTCTGGGTTAGGCAAGTGGATTAGGTTAGGTAGGTTTTTTAACCTTATAAGTGTAATCAAAGTAGGTTAAAGAGAAACCTAAGGCATCTCAACAACTAGGACTATGTGTGTGGCTTTCTAGTGTCTACATTTTTTCCCTTTTTGTTATGTGGCTTGTGTGAATGAGCATCAAAACACAAATGGAGAATGGATCAAGGTTTGGTTTCCCTAAGAGTTGGAAGAGGTGTTCCCCCTCAAATTTGGAGTTGGTGAGGTGAGATTGAAATGGGTACAGGGTTGATAATGGGTAGATGGTGGGTCATGAGGTAGGTGATAAAAGAATGGTTGGGAATTTGAGGTGCCAACCTTCATAAAAAATTTAAAAAAAAGGTGTAATAGCCAAGATCATAAAAAGACTAAAATTGTCAATGTTGGTAAAAATAAGGGTTAGTGTTAAGTAAGATAAGCTGAAAAGTAAATCATGTGACTTCTTGTAAGCATGATGATTGGGTAAACTCACAAACACAAGTATCCTGTGTGATTTTTATGTTTCTAGTGGGTATTAAAGGTATGAAGTATTCTTGAGGAAAAAACAAATGGGTTAAGTGCAATAGGTATCTAAGGTAATAAGTACTCTTGGTGAAGACACAAGTAAGTTGGTATATGTGAGGTAGCACAAAATTTAAAAGGTCACATGGTAATATTATTGCCATGGTCAAAAGGAACAATAAAAAAGTGTCACAAAATTTCATGCCAAATTGGCCAAAATAAACTAATGGTGAGGTGACAAGGTGGTAATGTTGGTGGGAGTGGTCAAGTTGAATCTATGTGCATGAGGTACATAGACACTACCTACATAGTTTTATGGACATAATATCCAACAAAAAATTTAGGTAAAATTTAATTCTTCCAATTTAGGTAGATAAAATTATAAGCACCTATGTGAGATGCCATAAAAGTTTAGAAAGGGGAATGGGGACCCTGACTAGAGATGATTAGGGGGTACCCCAAGGGTTGACTGGTGATGATCACCCTAACTAGTAATGGCTAGGGTAAAACCCTAAAAAATTAGAATGTAAAAAGTGAAAAGGTGAATTATTTTTTCACATTTGACTTTTTGCATTTGTGTTCTAGGTGAATAGTGTGTTTTTGGTGGTTGCTGTGTTGAAATTGCTGAGGTGGAAGCTTGTGATTGGTTGGCTTGCCTAAGTGAGGATCGATCTAATGGAGGGTGGTCAAGGATATGATGCATTGGTGAGACAAGTCATATGACCATGCTAATAATCATAGAATGAGGTAGGGGTTCTTTTGAATTGATAGCTAGGGTTGATTTTGAAAATAGTTAAGGGATTTATATATTTGAGTTAGCTTCTTGTGCTAGCCCTAGGTAGGATTTGGGTAGGGTTTAGGTAAAATTATGGGTGTAATAAATATTTAGTGGGGGTGGGTTAGTAAATTAGGTTGGAGGAGGGTGTAACTTAATAATGTTGTTGTATTACAAGCATGTTAGGTAGTTTATGAGTGAGATAGGATTGTAAAAGAGGTTCTTGGTTTCAGTCCCTCCATGGTTTAGGTGAAGACAATAACCAAAGCTGATTTTTCTTGATTGGTTCTAATCAACCCCAAGGAGGATAACTGGTCCTAAGGGACCAATGATGATTATAGTTACCATCAGTGGTTAAAGGATTAGTTAAAAAAAGGGTGGGTTTTTATTGTAAAGGTGTTTGTTTAAAAGAGTCTAGGATTGGAGATTATAGTTGATGAGGGAAGAGTTTATAGGATAGTTGTTTAGCAAGGTGAGCATTAGCTTAGTTGATAAGTGTTTGGGAGATAGAGGGATATAATAGGCGTGGTTTTGACAAAAGCATGTAATGGGGTGAATCAAAATAGGTTAAGGAAGGCATGAGTTAGTACTAAGTTTTAAATGGAAAACTAAGTATGCATGTTTTTTTTATGTTGTATTTACAAGCTCACGAGTAGATTCACTTAAGGGACCAAGTACCCATAATCTTTGTATAAATTTGGGATACCATGATGATGATGAGTGGTTGCATATAGATGCCATCTAATCAAGTGTAATATATGATTATAAACACCTACCCTAATATATTGTGATGATAATTGTGCTCCCTAAGATATGGGACCCCACAATGAAAACCTTTTGGCTGCCTACTAGAGAGATCACCATCCTCCTAAAGGATGTGTATAGGATCACTCATCTATCTATTCAAGGAGATATAATCTATCAGATAGAGAGTGATGAGATATAATACCATATGGAGATGATATATGATGAGGATCATATTCATGCATGTTTTCACATAGGTGGATTCAATTATGATCCATTATACTAGATGGCTCTTAAGGATAGATGCTTGATTATTATGATGATGATGATAGCCCTGATGAGTTTTGTCCTACTTGATTCATTTGGGGGGTATTTTACATATGTATTACTTGGTGTTTTAGTGGAGATGTTATTAGGGAGGACCACATTTGGTTAGGCCCTAGTTTACTAGTGTAGATATACCAAGATATTTGTGGATTATGAGTACATAGATAATATGGTATCAGTGTTGGCTTCATTTTACACTATTAGGCATTCAATCATATCTAAGTGCTAAAACCCTTAGGGATATCGATGGAGGGTTATTTACCAACTGATTATATAGTTAGCTTCCTATGTTAGAATAAATGTGGTGTCATGATAGGGGAAGGTAGAGAATCTAAAGATATTGAGTGGTTATAAGATGCTTTAGAGGGGTTTATTGTAGGAGATGTGATATGGTGACCATAGGTTGGATGGATATAGTGGAATAGATATAAGTATCGCACCCTAGGGCTATAGAGCTAGTGGTGGATCTATGGTATATAAGAGATGGAGATATAGTTGATCTTGTTTGACGAGGTGCGGAGGTAGTTTGGTCTAGTGTAGAGGATTTTTCCTGATGTTCCTAGGTATAAGAGAGAGGAGGTTAAGTTCTTGCTTTCTAGGCCATAACCATAGGATGTTGTGTTAGATTATGAAGAGATACTAGAAAGAACTCCCATTAATGATGTAGGTGTTGTTGATGGATACATATCTAGGTAGCAGGGTAGATATGCTATAACAAACTTCGGATGGGCTAATGGGGCCAACAAGCCATGGATATAGAATTGGTGAGGACATAAGCATAGGGGGATGGTTAGGTGGTAGTAGCACTCACTATAGCATAATTCCAAGTCATTGTATTATAGGGGTAGGTACCCACACTACAAGTTTAGGTGGCCACCTTGTAGGGGTAGGTTCAAGCATTAATGGCTAAGAGGGACTAGGCACAAGCTACCTTTGGCATGGTTACATAAGAGAGAGATGATCTGAGATAAGGTGGAGGGGAAATAATAATGCTAGCTAGTTTTATTCTTTAGGCCTAGTATTTATCCATAATTTAAGAGTTAAGATATTATGAAACCATAGTTCTCACTCAATGCCTAACAAAGTTGAGATGGGGATAGTATATGGTCATTTTGGCAAGTTGCCTAGCTCTCATGACACCAAGATAGTGGGCTTCAGTAGAGGGTCCCTAGGTAGGTATCCTAAGAGGACCACCACCAAATAGGGCTATAGGTTTAGGATATGTGGGGTGAGTGGTAGTGGTATAGGTTCATGGGTAGGTAAAAGTTCCCCATGATCATGTATGGGAATGTTTTGACATATAGGTAGCGATAGGTATACACCATTTTGATACCAACCTGTATACCGATGCAGAGAGATCCCATACATTTTAAACTATATTAGTTTATGATGACATGATTTATATTAATGTTTATGGATGATGGTGTTATATATGATGTTTATGCTTATGATTAATGTATGTTTATGGTTCATAGTGTTAATGTTTATGATTGATGTTTTATGAGATGTTTAACTTGTTAGATTGGGCATGTGATGTTAGAAAGATAGCTATGATTCCTTGATTTTTTTCATGTATGTGTTATTTATGGATGTATGTAATGTGATAATGTAATATCTTTGTTTATGTATTTGGGATGAGTTGATGTTTATAAGATGGATTGTGCTATTGTCATGGTAAATGGATAGAGTGATAGATGGTATATCGATTGATGTCTTGCCCATTAGTTTTATTTATGCTTATGATGGTGTAATGGTATGATTATATACTCATATGATGTCATTAGGGTTAATGGATAGGATGATGTTGAGGATATATTGTTATATGTTTTCTTTACTTTTTTACTCAGAGATGTCTAGATGATGTTGCTTGTAGACATAGTTGATGATGTTCACACTTTTGATTTGATAGTTGTTGTTTATGTTCATTGAGATAAAATGTGAATATGGTTGAATATAATAATACATGAAGTAAGTAAATAAAAAGATAATAAAAAGGAATACAATGCCTTTCCATTAGCAAGGACCGAAATAAAACCTGAAGTTTGATTGGCTTAGTGAAAATAATCCTTTAAAAATGGTTTACATTAGCATTTTTATGTTGATAAGTAGGTATCTTAATCAATAACATTGTGTCAAGTAAGCTCATAGTCCCATGCATATGATATGTGGAGGGAGAATGGGTGAAACTAAAACATTTAGTGAGAGTAGTATGCCCCTTCTGTAAGATTGCAAAGAGGTAGTATAAACAAGTCTATGCTCATATATAAAGTGTAGATTGATTTATGTGGGAAGTCTATTGAGGAGAGTTGATTTTGACATTTCAAGATTATTGCTTTAATGATATCTGATTGTGGCTTTCTTGTTATTTTTTCTTTTGCTTAGAGGTCTTTGATAATTTAAATTTGCTTTAAGGTTGGGGAAGATGATTAGTGTGAGAAGTTTTCAATAATTTTCTAGCTTTGAAAAATGATTTACTCAACCATTGTTCAAGGAAGTGGTCTAAGTTTATATGCTTAACTCAAATGATTTTGATATTTGTCCCTCAAGGGAGCATCCCACCTTATGTTTTGTAATTTTGGTTGACTATTAAATAGTTGTCCTTCAAAGGAGTAATTTATGAATGCTAGGGGTGACCCATGATTTTTTTTACTTTTGATATTGCTTTTGCTTGACATAGACATGATTATACATGCTTAGGGGATTACCTTTATGAAGGAAAGATTAAGTTGACACAAAGGTTTAGTAGGTGAAAAAGGGGAATAGATGACAATGACCATAGGAACCGATCTCAAAGAGATAAGAAGTACTATGAAAATCATGCCATGGATAGAGCCATGGTACTAAAAACTCAAGATTAGGCTATGATTATGATGGATAATAACATGATTAAATTGTATTCATTAGCCCCTAAGAAGAGGGAAATGAATGCAGTTGTAAGGGATGAGCTTAAATGAGGTAAATGATGATTATGATCCTTATTTAACAATATAAGGGATATAAATTCAAAACATTGAGAGGCTCAAGTTCTAATTTACCTTTGAGAGAGGACAAGTGATAAGCTCCTGATCCACACTTATGGGTTATGATGTATGGTCTAAGCCAATTGAAATCAATTTTTTGCCTTTTACTTTTCTCCATATTAGTTACATGTTGATTTTATTTGAGAACAAGATATCCAGTATTGAATTCTTAGACTTTTAGGTGTTTTTTATAGGTGAATTTTATTCATTATTGATAGACATAGAGATGGGAAAGAGTGGCAAAATTGTTCTCATCAAGTATCTCAAATTGGGCTAAACATTTTTGATGATAATCATCTTCTAAAATAAGATCATGCAAAGATATGTGAAGAGAAGGCATTTGGATTTCAAGAGGCAATACAACCTTAACTCCAAACATGAGGGGAAAAGGTTTAGCACTTGTAGGGGTTTGAATTATAGTACGATATGCCCATAAGGTGAAATGGATGTGCAAGAGCCAATTCTGACCTAAGGCATTGACCATTTTGGTAAGCATGTTGTTAAGGGTTTTGTTAGAGGTCTCTACTTGTCTATTTTCTTGTGGGTGATAAGGGGATGAAAAGCTAAGTTTAATTTTAAATACATCACAAAGACCTTAAACTTGTTTATTTTTGAAGGATTTTCCATTATCAGTGATGACCTTATGGGGAACACTAAAATGGTAGGTGATATGATGGGTGATAAATTTGATAATTTTTTTAGCTTTTGCTAAGATAAGAGGAATGGCCTCCACCCATTTGGTGAAATATTAGATCTCAATTATGATAGAGTGATGTCACTATGAAGAGTGACGGTTAATCTCACTAATAAGGTCTAGACCCCATTATGATAAGGGCCCAAAGTTAGTATAAACTTGAAGGCTATGGCTAGGTGCATGATGTAAATTAGCCTATTATTTACACTTGACATACTTTTTCACATAATCATGATAGTCTTGGTTAAGGTTAGGCCAATAATATCCTAGGAAAAGGATGCACTTAGCCATAGTGAGTCCACTAAAGTGGTCCCCATAGATACCATCATGTGTTTCTTTGATAGCATGAGAGGCTTCTGGACCATGGAGGAAATAGAATAAGAGGCCATCAAAACCATGTTTGTAAAGGATTTATCCCATAATAGTATAATGAGAGATGCTCTGAATAAATACCTAATATACATTCCTAGAGAGGCTAAAGGGAACTATGTCTAGGTGAAGGTAGTCAAAGGTTTGTCGATACCAAAGGTTAGACAAAATCTCTTCCACACTAAAGATGGTTAGAGTGTCTGATTTGGTGTAGAAAGGTTCAGTGAGGTGATAGACAATAACTAAAAGTGTAGAGTATAAGGGTGTTGATAGGATCTGAGAGGCAAGAGAAGAAATGGTATCAGTAAACTTATTAGTAGATTAGAAGGTGGAATGAATGTGGTAGTGTTCAAATAATGTCAAGATTTTTACAACTAATTGTCTATATAGTTGTAAAATATCATTAATACACTATTAAATTCCATTGAATTGATTGAACACAAGTTGGGAGTCACCAAATATGTTGACCATTATGACTCCCAAGGCTAACATCATTTGAAGACCTATTACTAGGGATTCATATTTGGCCACATTATTGGTACATTCAAAGTCATTTTAAATGATAAAGAAAGTGGTTCACCAATAAGGGGGATAAGGATGATAATGACTCCCCCACCATGCTGACATTTAAAACCATCAAAAAACATGGTTACTTGATTGGTGAAATTTGATTGAGATAAGATTATGATAGACTCATCTATAAACTCAAGAGGAGGAGGTTGGTTATCTGTTAAGGGTGTATCATCTAGTTGGTTGATAATGACTTGCCAATTAATTGACTTCTATTTGAGTAACTCAATGTCAAACTAAGATAAAATAATTAGCCACTTGTCCATACATTGGTTTTGGTATGGCTTAGAGTGCATGTACTTGAGTGGGTCAGTATTAGTTATGAAAAAAGTTTTGTGGTTAAGAAGGGAGTGGTGAAGTTTTGTGGCTTTGAAGATTAGAGCCAAGCACATTCTCTCAGTATGTGTATATCAAGTTTTGTAGTTTACAAGAGTGTGGCTTATGTAATAGATGTATTTTTATTTGTGTTGTTTATCTTTATGGGCAAGCATTGCCTCTGGGGAATGGTTAGTGGTAGAGATATATAGGTAAAAAGGTTAGTCATCCTTAGTAGGTATGAGGATAGGTGGAGATAAAAGGTACTCTTTGAGTGCATCAAAGGCCTTTTGATAATAAACATTCCACTTAAAATATATTTACTTTTTCAAAAGGTGGTGGAAGGGTTGACACTGATCAAAGAGCTAAGAGATGAAGTGGTGAATGGATTGGAGCTTCCCCTATAAAATGTGATGTTTCTTAAAATTGGTTAGAGGTAGCATCTTCAGGATGGATTTAATTTTATCTAGATCAACCTTGATTCCTCAAAGAGAAATGATGAAGCCTATAATTTTGCCTACCAAAACCCAAAAAAAAAAATTCTTAGGATTGAAGCAGGCATGATAATGGATAAGTCACTCAAAGATAATCTTGAGAATGACTAAGTGGTCTTTGCAAAGTTTAGACTTCTTAATAAGGTCATCCACATAGTATTTGATGATTATATGGATAAGGTCATGAAAAATATAGGTGATGACACATTGTTAGGTTACGAAAAAATTCTTAAGATTGAATAGCATGACTCTGTAACAAAAAATCCCCCATGGGGTGATAAAGAAAGTCTTGTGTTGATCTTCAGGGGCAATCAAAATTTGATTATAACATGAGAATCCATCCATGAGTGATAACATCTCATTGCCTACCATAAGATCAATAAATTGGTCAATTTTAGGTAAAGTCATCTTTTGGGTAGCTAAGGTTGAGGTCACAAAATTCCACATAGACACATAGTCCTCTTATGGCTTTAGTGATAGGCATGATGTTAGAAACCCACTGAGGATAATCAATGGGTTAAATGAATTTGACATAAAGGAGGCATTAGAGCTCTTCTTTGATAAGGAGGGCTATGTGAGGATGCATTCTATAGATTTTTTATATGATAGTCTTAACATCATGATAAGTCATAATGTTGTGGGTGGTAATTATTGGGTCAATATCAAGCATGTCGGTACATGATCAAGTGAATGCAAAACTATGGTCCTAGAGGAAGGTAGAGAAGTCATGTAGTTCCTTAGGCATGAGAGTTTAGCCTAGTTTAACAATATGGGGGTTGTCCAGAATGCCTATGTCAATATCCATGGTGGGTTAAATCAACATGGTTGAGGTCTCTAGAGGTAAGGATTTATGGAATGAAGAATTAGGTACACTAAGGTAGGTGAGAATAGAATCATCATCCTGGTACTAGATAGTGTGAATGGTAGGAGAGTCTTCTCCCACCAGTTTAGGATGGATGAAATGGATGGATATAGGTTTCCTTTCTTTTGGATAAGTTATGGGGCTGAGGGTAATCATGTTGATGAAAAAAATTTAGGTGAGATGATGTCCTCATCCTCACACTCAAGTGGAGGGGGTGTTGGTGAGGAAGGGGTCTCTTATTCGAGAATGGTATTGATAGGTTATTTAGATTTATTATTATTGGGTAGAGTAAAGCCAAGGCCATGTTTCTTGTGAGGCTTATGGGTCTCAATTGAGATCAATATGTGTGGGCCATGTTTATACCATCCTAATCCAAATCCTTTCCAAGCACACTTATGGAGGTATAGCTTGGAAAAGTTTGGGTTATCCAAGTAAGATAAGTTGGAGATGAATGGTTGAGGTAGAGAGGGAGTGGTAGTAGTGTTAAGTGGATTGTGAATTCCCCCATAGATAAAGTGGGTTTGATAACTCAGAGGCCCCAAGGGGGTAATGGATCCAATAGTGGGGTCATAACTTGGTTGATGGTTGATATTTCCATATTCTTGAGGAGTTTGGAAGGCATCGAGGGTAAGGAGGTAGTATTCTCCAATGGTAAGGAATTGAAAGGTAGGTTTTAGGGGATCAATGATGGGTATTTGGTTTATAAGAATAGATGAAATGGTAGATGCCTCAATAGAAGAGGAAGTAATGGCTTTAGATTCCATGGGTGAGGGATTGGTTGAGGATGCTTATGGTGTTTTTGATGGAGTTAGGATGACATCATTAGGTTGGTAGGTCATGAAAAAGGTGTAGGTTTAGCTAGTATGGTACTGACTTGACCTTCATGTTCAAATTTAAGATAATGATGCGGGGTGGAAGGTACATAACCCATGACATAGATCCAAGGTATCCCTAGTAAAACATTGTACTATAATTCATCTTCAACCACATAAAAGAGTTTGGGCAATGTGTGAGGTTCTAGCCGAATGTGAAGAATGATGATTTCCAAGGTAGTGGTCATAGTGTCATTAAAATATCTAAGAATAGATAAAGTTTTTAACATGACATTATTTAGTAGCTTTAGTTGGTCATAAGAATGGGAAGAGATGATGTTGATACATGATCCCTCATCAATCATAACCTATTTGATGTGGGTTTGGTTGATATGGTATTTAATAAAAAGAAGGGGATCTAGGTGCTCAAGATGGGTAGAAGGTATCTCTAAGTCCTTGAAGGTAACAAGGGTAGAGAGTTGGAGAGTATTTACATAGGCCTCTATAAGTTAGGAGTCTCTTGGTCTAACCTCAATAGCTTGTATAGCCTCTATCATGGCCTATTGATGGTGGCATGATGTGGAAATGATTTTGTAGAGGCTCATCTTAGCTAGGGTCTGGTGAATTTGTTTAATAATAACCCTCCTAATGGATTCAGAGGGGTTAGCCCCTAAGGTGCCTAAGATGGCAACTTTAAGATTAGCTATAGATGTAAAGGTTTGGATATGGTTTGATTTAAGATGAGTTGGTGGGTATGTCCATGGAATGGACACTTTTTCCTTCCATTTATCCTTTTTTTGTGATCATATGACCACATTAATAGTATGGATAGAGGGGAAAGGTGAGATATGAGGTTGGGTGCGATATTAATCATTATAAGGTGAGATTAAGGGATTAGGAATGTGTTTGAGATTGGCTATTGGGTGTATTAGTAGAGGGGTCAAGGGAAGATCCTCTAATAAAATATCATCCTCATTATAGAGAGCTTTGCAATTCTCTATGTCATGCCCAGGCATCTAATGATAGGCATAGATTTGATGGCCATTGTACCAAGCTAGCTTCAAATTGAGAGGATCAAAAGGTTTGATAGGAGGTAATATGAGGTAGGAGGTCTACAATAAAATTTTAATAATGGTCATATATGATTTTTTTAGAGGTAAAAAAAGGTTTTGGGATCGTGGTTTTGGTTGGTAATATGGAAATGTTGGTGGCAATAGGTTTGGTAAGAGATGGTTTAGGTAAGATGGTGTTTCTCATTGTTGGTTTTGGTCTAGGTATATTGGTAGTTGGGGTGGTTGAGTTTGATGGTTTGACTATTGGTAATTCAAGAAAGACCAATGCATCATATAATAATTGGGATGGCATAACCAAAAAAAATGGGTGACATATGTTAAAAGGGGGTTATTTTTTAAGCAAAGTGGAAGGGTAAGGCCCTAAGATAGAGGGAAAGGTAGACAGAGGTAGAGTCTTAGTCATGCAACCCTTAAATATTTTCTTCCCCTTGGTTGGTGTGGGTTAAGACTTTGGTATAGGCTTGGGTGAGGTTAATTCCAATTTTAAGGATGGGTGAACCAAAATTTGAGTATGGAAGGCATCAAGAGTCTTAACAGGTTTGGTTGGTGATGTGGTTGTTAGAAAGGAAACTATTTTGGTTGACTGAGAGGGTGAAGGGTTGGTAAAATTTTGTATTAGTTCAAGAGGTGGTGGAGAAATGATGGAGTGGTTGTTTAGAGTCATGATAGAAAGTTTAGGTTTGTTGATTTAATGGAACCCTAGGTGTTGCCAAAAAGTGTCTTGATCCATGTCTAGTTTTGTGACCATACCTAACATTCTCATGAGTTTAGAAAAAGGCATGTATGCCAATTTTATGCCTTGGGTATCAAGTATTGAGGATACACCTATGGGTTGAGAAGGAATGTTGATAGCCTCATATATTTCCTTAAACAAGGGAGGAAATTTTGAGCTAGGTGGCTACTCTGTGAGGGGTGTTTGTGAAAAAATTATTTCCTTGGGCATGATGTCCATAGTTATGGCTTGATATATAGTTAGGGTAGATGGTAGGTTATGACTGGTTATTTGTTTGGGTTTGATATCCAAAGGGTTGATTGATGATTCCAACACCTCTATGAGTACAACCAAGGAAAAAGGAACCTCTTCAATTTGTGCTTTTGAAGGAAGAGAAGATGATTCTACCACTTTGATAGGTAAAGTGGGGGAGAAACAAGTAGGTTAGATGATAGGCTCCCCATTAACAATTGTGTTAACAAACATATTTACCATGTGGGCATCATGAGAATATTTATCTTGTGTGTCCTTGGATTTAATAGGGGTATGGTTAGGAAAAGGTTACTTGAAGATTTCAAGAGCTTGATTTTGAGGGGTATTAGGAATATCCAACACAAGTTCCCCCTTGTCGATAAGACTCTAAAAAAAATTCTTGAAATTATTACATTTATTTAAATAATGTCCTATTACTTGATGAAAATCACAAAGGTCATTCTTGTTGTACCAAGTAGGTGTTGGATGAGAAGAATCAAACTACTAAAGAGGTTTGATGGCTAGAAGTTGTATAAGGTTAACTTTTAGTAGCTTCTCTAGAATTGAGGTATAAGATTCTATAAGTGGAGTGAACTATTTATATTTTATTTGGTTTGGATTCCCTATGTTTTGGTTAGAGGTAATGAAATAAATTTGTTGATTGACATTGGGTGGAGGAGCGATTTTAAGGACAACAACATTAACAGTTCCCTTGGTCTTGTTTTTGGTATTGGCTTGGTTGCCTAGATTAGAGGAAGAGGTTTCATTGGTATTGAAGGTAGATTTCTTTTTTTATGACTTCAATTTACCCTCTTCTATGGTCCATTTTTATATCTTACATGTAATGGTGAAAGCTTCATCAAAAGTTCTAAATCTTTGGATATATAGTGTAGACGATATATGTTTAACATAGGCTTGAGTGAAAAGTTCTATAAGTTCAAGTTGAGGTAAGGAAAATGAAAGATGATTAATCAAGCTTCTCTAATGAGTGAAAAATTCAAAAATGGATTCATCATCAAATTTACAAATATAATAAAGTTTGATGATAAAGACCTTCTTGGATATGTTAATGGAAAAGTGATCTAAGAAGACTTGTACTAGTTGGGTGAAAGAAAAGATGAAATGCTTGGTGAGGGAACTATACTAGTTTAGTGTTGGGATGGATAGGGACATGGGGAAGGTTTTAAGGAGAAGGACATCATTGTAATAAATCATGTAGCATGTGTGTTTGAGAGGCCTAAAGTGTTGTTAGGGGTCTTCCTTACTCTAAAATTTGGTAAATTTTAGAAGCTCCCATTAAGTAAGGTAAGGTTTGATGGGGACATAAGGATGAATAGGTTCATTAAAAATATGATCATAGGATAGTATGTTATGATCCCGTAAAATGGATGACTCAAGGTTGGTCATCTTGTCCATGGGAATTTTCATTAGGTCAATTTGAGGTGGTACACCAAAAGTATTGTAAAGTTGATATTGTGGTTGAGGTTGGGAAACATATTGGTAATTATTTGGTGGTCAAGAGGCTACCACATATTAAAATGTGAATGATATAGGGTTGGGTAGGGTAGGGACGAAGAAGATAAGATAAGAAAATAAGGACAAAATCACCACTCAAATAAGAATAAGATAAGAAAATGATCAAGGTAATCAAGAGACATACTATAAATTATGTTAAGCCTAGAGGTTAGTTTTAATCTCATTTTTGGCTTATGTCTTAGTTTGTGTGATAGAAGTTGGATTATAGATCAAGCACTATATAAGGAGTCTATGGTTGGTTTTAAGTTATTTAGGTACTCAAAATAATCTATATTAGAATCAATATGTGGATTTGTATTGGGGCCTACCCCCTCAGTTCATAGTCCCATAATTATAAGGGTGTTAGGTGCTTAGCCAATATATATTGATATCCAGAGTTTATACTCAACCAAAGAGCTGAGTTGGTTCTCCCCTTGGTAATCAACTCCAAGTAGGATTGTTGGGAATGGGTAAGGTGAATTCGAGGTGATGAAATCCTAGTTGGGCCTTATCTCAAATTATTTTCATGATTGATTGATTAAAATGGTTTGGTTAGTGTGTGCAACAAAAGTGGTACTATGATAAGATTATTATGTTTTAATCCAAAGTGAAATAATGTTAAAATAAAGCAATGGATGTAGTTGATTTCAAATCCAAAATTAAATTTAGTTTCAATTATAAGCATAGATAGAGAAAAGAGCATACAAATGTAAATAAAATGTGAGTAAAGACTCTAGGTCCCACCAAGCATGCCAAAATGTTTCATGTAAATTTTCAATTAAGTTATAGGAAAGAGATAAAATAAAATCGATATGGGTATGGTTGAAAAACACCTTTGGTTGTGTGTGCATTGAATCCAAATAATTATGAGAGATCCTCTTTGGAATGGGAGGAAGACCTATAGATAAGAAAACACTAAAGAAAAAAAAATTGTTAGATAGATAGCTAGGTGGATTACCTAGTGATATCTAGATCTTAAAAGTGAGCTTTCTTAGGGGCTATCAATCCACATGTTTTAAATAATTAGGCTCACAAAGCTAGAAAGAAGGTACTTACATCAATAATTAAAAGGTATTAAAACTGAATGCAAGGATACTTGCTAAGAAAATAGACTATAAATGATATAATTAGAGAAAATAATTAATACTAGTGCTAATGGGTTAATTTATGCCTCAAAAAATCTAAAAAAAGATTGCGAATAGGTGAGGACACTAAAAACTAAGTTTGGTTGGGTGTAGGTAGGTGGAATTAACTTACTAATTTTTGGTACCACAGGTTACCATTATTGATCATCTAATCATAATTGATTGAGGAAAACCATTGTCAGTCATCTAACCATTACCAATCATCTAACTATTACTAGTTGAGGCTAACCATCATCAATCAGGTAACCATCACTAGTTTCCTATCAGTGGGATTGGGAGTCGAATTAGGGTTAGTATTGTTGATTGACGAGATTCAAAAGGTAGATAAGGGCTAGGATGATATTGAAATGAAAATATGATAAGTAGATACTTGAAATAAAATACTTGTCTTAACAAAATATGATTGGGTGGATGGTTGAACTAAATTCCCAGTTGGTGGAATCTGAGCTGATTTTGATAGAGTAATAGCACCTAAAATCTTGGCTGAGAGGTGATGGTAAGTTGGCTCCCAATAATATGGATGATGGAACTTGATAATTCTAATGATGTTGATTGACCTACAAAAATATATTTTTTAGACATAAATCTCTTGATAACAATTGCCAATATTTTGGCCTCCCAAGCCTCTCTCTTATAGGCACAAGCAAGAGGTGGAATAGAAGGTGTAACTAGACCATCTAAATATAATTTGTACATGTAAAGTCTTGAAACAATATTTATATGAGATATATCTAGAAAATAAATGTGGTGGTTTTCATGATAAAATTATAGGTGGTGTAACCTAACTATCATTAGTCAGGGTGAATGTTGTTGGTCACCTTGACCATTGTCGATCAAGGGCCTAAGGAAAAGGTGGGTTAAAATGGTGAAAAGGTGAATTAAGTTAGCCAAGTGGCTAACTTGAATCTGGGTTAGGTAAGTGGGTTAGGTCAGGTAGGTTTTTTGACCTTGCAGGTGTGGTTGAAAGAGGTTAAAGAGAAACCCAAGGCATTTCAACAACTAGGATTGTGTGTGTGGTTTTCTAGTGTCTACATAGATATTAGATATATTTTATTTTATTATGTGTTTACTTTCATTGCATTTTTATTTTTTTATGTGATTTTATTTATTTATCTATTTATTTTTTCCCTTTTATGATGTTCTTATCATTCCCATCCCTTGTTAGTAACTACTTTAGGTAATGGCCAAAGCTCAAAAGGATTGTCGAGAAGCAAGAAGCTAGGTTGAAGCCTTTTATGTAATAAATTTTAGGATAATAATGGAAAATTTAGTGATCTAAATATGAGAGTCTAATGATTCTAAGAAAAATAGGTGGATTTTAGAACAACCTACACCCTAATAGAGCCACCAAGCTACACTTAAAATACATATCTCAAGAAAGTACTAGATTATCCAAGCTAATCAAAGATTTGATAGTAATTAATTACTTCCTCATCATCGATTCACCCTTGGATTGGTCCAAAAACCTTAATGGAAAATAATAATAAATGATGATATTCTCAAGGGAATCTTGGAAAAGAATAAAGAAAGCATGCAAAATGTAAATTCTTAGTCTATCTTGAAAGGTTTATGTAAACAATCTCTACTACAAGGTTTCTAGCCTAGTTGGTAAAGTATCAAGGCCATGAATGGGACCAAATTCATCTCTATTAAGTTTATGGATGCTCATATATTAATATAGAAATGTCCCAGCTATTCCACCCAAAGCCATTAATCCATTAATGCCCTGGATGAAGCCTAATAACCATACTAACCTTGATAACTATGATAAAAGTTGAGAGTGAAATGGAAAATGAAAAACACTTTTTACACACATTAGTGGCCATATAAAAGGTGGAAGATTATTATGTCACTTTATATTGTGAGATTTTAGTGCCCCATCTTTTCTATTGAGAATAAATATCCATCTTATAATCTGTGTTGAACAAGGAAAGAAAAATAAATTGATTGGGTTATAAGTGATTTTTGTCACTTTCCCTATAGAAGTTTCTATTTGTTGTGGCCAACATGCTCCTTTTTTCTTCAAAATTGGGGACCCCTCTAAAAATATCAAGAATCAAAGATTCAAGTCCTTTCTTTTATTTAGATTGACAACACCTACTTAAAGCCTTGGAATATATGACACCTTGATTTCTTCGAGCATTAACAATCTTATTTTATCTTTTATGACTAGGGTATTTGTTTTACTCTTTTGTGAATCTTGACACAAACAGTATAGGTCAACTTTATTAGGAATATCCTAGAGTCTCATTCCCTTCCCATATCAACAAACTAGTTTCCTTTCATGAAATATCACAATATCTATAACTAACAAGTATGTTTTTAATATAGCATGTTCCTTTTTATTTTCTTAGCCTTTTTGTGAATTTTGTAGAGTCTGGTTTAATGGGAAGGCACCACATCTCTATGTGTCAAAATGTCTAGTCCCCCAAACCTATCAAAAATGTTAGATCCTAGGAGATCCGAACCAAATGGGAAGGCATCACATACTAAATATTAGAGTGTCCAATCCCCTCGATCTATTAGAGATGTTAGATCCCAAGAGAGCCAGGTTGAATGGGAAGGTTCCACATCACCATATGCTAGATTAGATAGTCCCCTAGACCTATTAGAGATGTTAGAACCTAAGAGAGCCTATAAAAATGGGAAGACACTATGTCACCTTACGTTAAAATGGATAGTCTTATGGAATTTTCAAAAATGTTAGAACATAAGAGAGCCTAGATGAATGGGAAGGTGACATGTCATTGATTGTTAGATTATCTAATCCCCTAAACCTGTCATAGATGTTAAAACCTAAGAGAGTTAGATAAATAGGAAGGCACCATATCACTAAATATCAAATTATTTGTTCCCCCAAACTTGTTATATATGTTATAGCCTAAGAGATCCTGGCTGAAGGGAAAGTGCCATATCACCATATCTCAAAGCAGCTAGTCCCTTATACCTATTAGAGATGTCAAGGTCTAGGAGATCCTAACTAAATGAGAAGGTGCCATGTTGCCCAGTATGTGGATGAATTAACATCCAAATAAGGACCTAAGAAGGTTAGAATAAGGTATATATGAAGGTGAAGAACTAATCAAGATGTCCCATGTGTATCAAGGTGACACATCACCCTTACTAATGGAGTTACACAAAGTATAAATCTATGCTTAGGTGTTAACCATTAGTAAGAGGACCAATGAGTGGATACCACATGTCAAAGATTAGGAGTTAATTGAGAAGTATATAAGGTATGTGAATGCATGCCTATCACACATTACACATTAACATAATAGGAAGTTGGGCTCGATTGGATATTTTTAAAACATCACATTGACATTATTGTATCTAGATAGTGGTAGAGGATCATTGGCTCGAAATTTACCTCTAGATATACAAATAAAGAGAGAAAATCCATCAACCAACTCAAATTTGAATTTTTAGCAATTGAGCCACCAAACGCCATTAATATAGGGGGATGTATGCATGCATTTATAAAAATCCTAAGAGAAGCTCACTAATAGTTACCATTGCTACCTTTAAAAAACATCAAACTCCTTAATTTCATATTTACACAAAGCACCCCTATATCCCATTCCTCTTGTGCTCAAAACTTCCATATTTACTTCCATCTTTCTACAATGGCTACATCATCCTTAAACCCAAAGACTAAACCTAAATGCTAGGATACCAAATTCCTAGATAGCTTGACCAAATTCAAGAACAACAATGATTTATTCAAATCAATCAAGTACCCAATAATTAAAGCTTAGATTATGACTAGAATGTATATTATGAGGATGCCTTTAGATCCTAAAAGAGGTACCAAATTCATATAGCTAAGACTAAACCATAATCATTCCCCTACTTTGACTTATTGAATAACATCCTTTATAATGCCATTTGTGTGTAAGATAGAGTCCACAACTAGGTATGATCACCCAACTCTCAACACCATATTACTAACATCTCTGGGACTTATTTCAAAGTGTAATAATCCCTCCTAAACTACACCTTCTCCTACAATGTAGTGGGGGTAATGGTTTAGATAGGAACATGCCATATATATGATATCCTTCATGACTAGGATAAGAACCCACATTTTAAATGGGTTAATAAGGAGGATATAAATTCATAAACAATGTGCACCTTCTATGAGGAAGTCTAGGTAGGCATGGTCTTATTGACCTAACTATTTAGGGGCTAGGAATGCTTGCATGTCAATTAGTTATGGGTGCCTTTCTTATATTTGATACTTACATGCTCAAAAGTTCTATAAATGGGAGGATTGATTAAATTCAAGTTGGTCAATTCCATTATAGATGCTTGATCTTGGGAAATTTATACATGGTGAGCTACCTATTAGATGCATTCCATGAGACTCTTTATTTCAAGCCTTTGGTTTTTCCTATATGGGTTCCTAAGGGCTCAGTAGTCGACATAGTATTTTACAAGTTATATGGCCACTAGTTCCACAATCACATCTAGGACATATGTGAGCATTTATAACTGGTAATCTACCAAGCCATTAATGAGGCCCAAATTCCCCATCTCTTAAAGACAATCATAGAGTCCATCATAGCCATGGGGACTACTAAATTTATAAGGATGACACTACGATCTAAATCATGGGTTTACTCAAAGACTCCCTCCTACCACATTATTTTTCAGACCACCTAGAATAATAATATATTTTATATCAACTAGTGGAAGGCATCTTTAGTTTTTATATATAGCATTAGCATAAGGTGTGTCTACCACTCTTGATCATAATAAGGCACGACATCTACAAGGCCTCCCCCTATTTTAGAAGATGGTGTTTGGGTGAGACTCCTTTGCCCTTAAAAAGAGCAAGATCCATAAATGATATCATAGAGGGTTAATATAATATCACTTGTCATGGAATTCAATCTACCTCAACATTTACTATGGTCATCAAACCAAAGATGATGATGAGCTCTATCTGAATGCCACAAACATTTAGGAAGTGTTATCCCACAACATAATAAATAAAAATAAGGGAAAGAAGGCTTAGTTAGTACCATATGTACCTCCTCAAACTCCTGCTTGGTTTATGTATGACCCAACTTTGATATCTCCTTGCATCTCTCAGAGGATCCTACAAGGCATTTCACCTCCTTTTCCTCCTTAAGCTCCAAGTCTAATTTTACCTCCTCCACCAAATACTACTCGTCATGACTTAACTCTTCCTCTACCTCCATTTTCTTCTCATGATTCACCTCTACCTATAGCTCATTTTTTAACTCTAATATTTAGGCCATAATAGATCCAAACTTGAGCCACTTGGTGTTAGGTATCCCAGGCATAGCCTGCTTAGCCACTAACACTTCAAACCTAGGCTACATAGACTTTAAGGTTTAATTTTCATAGTATCCTAAGAGAAATATCAGAGTGAGACTCTCAATAAGAACCCATCTAGTATACCCTATTTCATCTCTAATTTCTCCCATTTTCCTTATACCCATCACTCTTATGGATTTTTAACTCTTGGTCCTAACACCCACCAGTTCTACTCTGCCTTCACAAATCTCCCAAGTAGTGCCTCCTCTATTCCCAATTTCACACCCTTTGTATTTTCCCAATTACCTTTGGCCTCAATCCTCCCAAGTGTCCTTTCCTCTTCATTCCCCTCTACTCCCTCCATATCATAACCTAGAGTCTTCCTAGTGCCTTCCTTGGGTGTGCCTTTATCAACATGCATGACTATGAATTTTAGGAACATACCACTCATAAAAAGGACCGTAAATATTCAAACTCTAGTTAGCTTAGTGCTCCCCTTAGTAGTTTTAAATCCTATACCATTAACACCTATGGCTCATATCATCCTAGTCACACCATTTAATATAGCATTAAAGATTTCCTAAGTAAGAAGCTAAAAATAAAGAGAATGAAACCCACACTTTGGCTCTAGCATGAATTCCTTTTGCTTCAATTTAGCCTCCTCTACAAGCCTCAACATCTCCTCTATCCTTAGCCTTAACATCTTAGTGGCTTGCTCCCTGACCCACTCTTTTTATTACCCAGGGCACCACAAGATTGGAATTTAACCAACCCATCTCTTACCTATTATTTAATGACCTATTCTTTAGGGAAATTCTACCTTAAGTGAAACAAACTTGAGAATAGTGGTAAGCACAAATTTTTATATGGGACTACCCCTTTGTGCTTCCTCCTTTTTCTCTCATGCCCCTTCTCACCCCAATACTTTCCTTGTACACTACCATTTTGATAACCCCTCTTACACCTTCAAAAAATTAGGGAATGGTCCCAAGGTCATAAGTGCTAGATATGAATACTTAGGGAAACCCATTTACGTAATGGATTTTTTATCGAACCTCCAAAATAATGAAGAGAACACTCATGAAAATGTTTGTCTATGAGGGAAGATTATTGGTGTGGTAGACCCATTAAGATCTATTCTACCTCACCAAGGTGAGGAATTCTACCAAGGAAGAGAGGATGGTCTAAGACTAACTATCTATTATCTAGGCTACGCATGATATGTTCAAGAAGCTCCTCAAGGACATGTAGATCTTGGTCTAAAATTTAAAGTCCCAACTAAAATTCACATCTCTTGTTAGGATAATTGGGTAGCTCATGGATGCCCTTATACTAATTTTATTAGTTCTTGGGAAAGTAGTGAAGACATTAGTTGAGACTAATGTACTATCTAGTAGACTCAATCTTATGTATAGAGGATTGCATAGATTGATGGTAAATGTTAGAAGCTACAAGTGGTGGTCAAAAAATGAATGTTCTCATAGCTAAAACTCACATTGACCTCAGAGTTAGGGTTGTACCAAACATATATCAGGAATATGAGGGATATAATGGAGGAGTGGTTGGTCATGTTTTTCACTATAAAATGACCCTTTAAAGAGGGTAAAAAGAAGATATTGACCTACTTTAAAGAGTTCAATATCTCTATATTATTACACTTAGATAACACCTTGCTCAACCAAGGGGAATTTAGAGTCCACATGAGGAAATTCAACTAGGTTATGAGGGATAAATTTACCATGGAAAACTAAGAAGTTGCCTAAACAATGCTATATCTAACAATGTAGTCCATGGTGAGCATCAGCTTGGTCTCTAGAGTCCAAGCATCAATGGAATCACCCTTATAAGTCTATTAGAGAATAGCATCTTAGGATAAAATAATATTTAGGGATCCGTTAATAAACTTACCATAATGGATAAGGAATTTAACCTCATGGAAATCACATTAGAAGCTAGGGGCACCAAGTTAAATAAATTAGGATCTAAACCTTTCGGTTGCATATTTGTTGCATGTTTTTAGGGATTATCTTATTTTAAATTTTGAAATATGGTTCTAACTATAATGAGTGGCCATCATGGCCTAAGATGGGATCCTCATGGTATTTGAAGGTGATACCCATCCTTATCTATATAAGTAATAACCATATTACACTATAGGGTTGACCAAAATTACTTGAATGTGTTGTCAAATTATAGCTAAGATTTCACCTATTTTTCTTTAATCACTATAGACTATGAAATCAGCCTAGATTGATTGTTGTAATAACATTTACTCTTTTTAATGAATGCAATATTTGTTCTCTTCAAGAGGGTTTTTTATGTGTTTCAATTTTATTCCATCTTTGTGTTATAGTTATTAGCAATGCTAGGTTAATTATATCAATACTTTTTTTCTTTATGTATTCCATGGTTATGATGTGATTAGTTATTATAATAATTGTGTGGGTTATTTCATTTCCCCTTTTTTAGTGATGATAATTTATGTGTTAATATACAAATTTTCATGTGGTGTTTATGTGTATTATACAATAAACTCCTAGTTCTCATTGTTAGTTAGAGCTCATATTAAAGGCGTACTCTTAGTTCCCTTAGAGTCTTACCACTATATGTTTTTAGAGGTAGAAATTTAGTAAAACTTAGTTTACAATAGTATAATATTGGTAGAGTCACTTGGTTCAATAATCAATACATTGAGTTTATTTTAGACCTAGAGGATTCCCTTTTATTCCTTACCCTTAGTCTTTTTTAAACTTGAATAGGTTCAGCTTTGTCATTTGATCATTGGTAGTCTATCAAAGCCTAGTAGAACCATTAGGATGTAATCCACATCATACTTCTCCTTGGTGTCCCTTAGTGATCCATAAATTTATGTTATGTCTTATCTACCATAGAATGAGGAATATTCTAACATAATTATATTTTACTATTTCAAACCATGATGGGAAAGAGTGGGATGTCATTACTCTTAGAGGAAAGACCCATCTCTCCCTTATATATATACTACTTCCTAGTATGTGATAAGGGTTGACTCTCTTTACAAACAAACATTGTCAAAAAAATGCAAAATTGATTGTCTATGTAAAAGTGTCCAGTTGTTTATTTTTATTTAATGGACTAAAATCATTGCTATAGAACTATAATTTGTTATTTTATATAGATTTCATACATTAACTATGACGTGTTTCTACTATTTTAGATAGGGTCTTGGACTCCTTTCATTTTATTTGAAGTATATAAATATATGTGTAATTAAGTATAAATGCTTGTTTACAGTTCATTCATTGAATGAGTCTTATAATTAAGCATTTATTCCTTCTCCTTAGACTCTCTCCATGTGTGATTAAAGCCCAAACCATTTTGAAACTTAGCATTCAATGGTACAGCTATAACTAGGCATGTTTTTGTCCTAAAAATATTTGTGTTGCCACTTTAATCAAAAATATTTATTTATACCTTATCTTCCCTCTCTTTTGATCTTTATTTGTGAACAAGTGATCTTTAATTTCCTTTATAAATGGTGAATCAAAGTAAATTAGGACTCTAGAGTTTAATATGTTACAAATGGGTCTAGGTAGAAGTGTAAAAGTTATATAAGTCAATGATAAAATCAGTATTAGACTTATAATGGTAGAATTTCATCTCTTTAAGAGATATTCCAAGCAGGATATCTAATGGATCCCAATACTTTTAAATCATGCCCTAGATTGTCTTAGAAATAATCCTAAAATGAGATGATGTAAGCCCCTTAATTGTTCCCCAAGCTCACTCAATGCATCTAGCCTCATAGATGCATTTGGGATAAGATGTTAAATAAAGAAAAGTAGTTGTAACTAGAAGGATGACACCCCTTATCACTATATAACAAGGCTTTAAGCTACTTTCCTACTTAAGATAAACCAAAAACTTATTGTTCATATCTCTAGATCTTGAGATACTCTTGGAAGATTAATAATATCCCCACTACAATTCCATAGGAGAAATGGAACTACTAGATGGAGACCAAGACCAATTATTGTGCCTACTAGCTCATCCTCTCAGTTTATCCCTAACATACATAAACCTACAACTGAACCTATGACATGGCTGGTTGATTTTACTATCAAAATTACTAATGTTTTATATGATTTACCTAAGAACTCAAAATCATACATCCTAATATTTACATTAGGTGTGGGGTGTACCATTGAAGAACATGTCACCTCATACAAAATAGTTCTTAGGCTTCTAAATGTTGAACATGAGGATGTTTCCTATAGTATTTTCCCATTCACTCTAATGGGCATGGTGTATGATTGGTTATTTAACTTTTTTAAAATATCTATCACAACTTGAAACTAATTTAATAACACATTTCCTGCCCAATTTGGGTAAGTCATCAATCCAAATGTGTTATACCAACATCTTGACTACATCAAAAGGGAACCCAATGAGCCCATAATAAATTTCAATGATAGGTTCTAAAATATGTATAGCTAAATCACTATGTTGTATAGACTAGATGCCTATCCAACCCTTGAAATGTATAAGAATATACTAGATCCTTCAACCAATATGTTCCTATGTAGAGACCCATTAGTGTTAGACATACTTATGGTTTATGTGAGGCCATAAAAGTAGACACACAACTAAATCATCAAGGTTTTATGGAACCATCCTATTTGAATTTGTTTCCAAGTATGCATGATTTAAACCCCTTCTTTACCACTAGCTATAATATACCCATGCCATAACCTATGCTAGTGATAAACCAACTTCCTTCAAGACATGTTACTTGAATCATCCCTTAAGATTCCTTATCCCATTAAATAATAAATTATCACCTCAATATAATAATAAAATGATATTAATTACTATGAAAAATGTCCTAAGTTTATCCCAAGAATCCACCAAGAATGAGTTGGATTTTATATAGTGCATGGTACAAATGCTAAGTAGTGACTTATTGGGCCTCTATAGATAGGTTGGAAACAATGGTGGTGAAAGTTAAAATAGTAACTTCACTTAATAGAGGTACAATCATACCTATAACTAATTTAGTAACCAGCTATATCCCTCACATAATAACCTCCCTAATATCAACATCTATAAATTGGCCATACCTAATTAGGGTCATGTACCAAACATGGCAAACTCAACTACATTAATCTATGAGTGCATTTGGCATCTTCTAAAAAGAGATGGAATAATATAAGGTAGTCAAAAACCACCCAAAGTTTAACAATAAAGATGATACCTATAATTTTCTAATATCCATGACCACTACCATGGTACTAGAGACATTAGACATCCCAAACCTTGAAGATAATTTACCAAAAAATGCCACTAATGAGGTGTAAGCTTTCCAATAATTCCATTGGAGTAACTATGACCTTAGGAAATAGACACAACAGTAGCACTTTACCATATCAACCCCTCCTAATAATGGTTTTAATACTCCTGATATAAGATTAAGGAATGCAACTCCACCCATAAAATCAAATAAACCTAGGCTAACTTAAAATACCTAGCCTACCATCAACAAGACTGGGTACAACATAGTAGAGGACATAAAGAAGATATCAAAGTAAAATATCACTTTTCATGAGCTTTCCTAGATCATTAATGTGTGTGTGTGTGTGTGTGTGTGTGTGTGTGTGTGTGTGTGTGTGTGTGTGTGTGTGTGTGTGTGTGTGTGTGTGTGTGTGTGTGTGTGTGTGTGTGTGTGTGTGTGTGTGTGTGTGTGTGTGTGTGTGTGTGTGTGTGTGTGTGTGTGTGTGTGTGTGTATAAAATCCCTCATAGATAGACCAAATTATCCCAAAACCAAGCTTACACACATTAATGTGATGGTACATAATAATAAGGGTAAGGTCTCACCTTTCCTACTTGTGGCTGGGTTATTTAAGAAGAATTTCCATAAATATCTAGTTAACTCAAGAGCCTCTAAGAATGTCAGGTATATATGAATTTGTCAAATTTAGGGACTACACCTATCAATTTAGATGAAATTTTGGTACTATTGGATAAGTTTAAAGTTAAGGTGGTGTGCAAGATCTTCAATGGTCTGTAGCTAGAATCTGAGTCTAGGGCCCTGTTAGCCAAGTTTGGCCTATGTACCAAGATTTACCTGATCTAAAATAAGAAGATGAGTAGCTTCTTGATAGAATAATGATATAATATCATAATGGTCATATGGAAATTAGGAAGATATCTCTTATTATTTGAAATCTTCTTAGACAATTTAATCAAGTTTAAAGTGTGAATTTGGTGATCTTAGACAACTAGACCATCATCGAACATCATGCATAAAGGAATAGATCAATCTAGTTGTGCATTTAATATATTCACTTGGGGAACTTTTCAACCCAAAATATTACATGGACGTGATGTATTTCATGCCTTGAATATTCTCTATAAAATGTATGTCTTGATGAGCTTGTTATCTCAATATATAAAGCTTTAAAGTTAGACTTGTAGATTAAGATATGCATGGGGATGTCAACTTTAAGCCTCATAGAATATCCATTTGGATTCAAAATTTCCAAGGATGAATGTGCAATTGATAAGTGTCAAAATATCAAGAGATAAGATTTTATCCAATAGCAAGTGGGAAATATGTAATGTCAGTGGCTTCCCAAGATCTAATGATGAGTATTTGATCATGCATCAAAGATCAACAATGAGCATAAAGAAAAAAAGTTATCATAAGTAAATTGATGACAAGTGTCAAGGTCTCAAGTACCTAGATATAGATATAATAGTGCACATCTACTGACATAGCCAATGGGTCTGACCAAAACAATGGAGTGAATTCAATCATACAACTCAAGATAAATAACAAACAAGGAGTTAAAGTGTTAGTGAATTTCAAAGGATAATGAAAAGTTTCCATGTGTCACAACCACAATAACTAGTAATATATAAATACCTTGTATTCATTCATATAAAAGTAGATCTATAGTCTATATGAGGTCAAAGAGTAAAAGTTCTGATAGTAGGATCCTATAGGGCAAATGAAAAGTTGATAGTTGGCATAATATGAAAATATTAGATCAAGATCAAGGGACAATATCAAAAGTTGAAGCCAAATACAATCAAGGTCAAACTAGAATAAGTATTAAAAATGGAAAATATGGAGGCAAATATGTTAGTTTCAACTAATTAGTTGCTATAGATAGTAGCTTGATTATGACCCTTTTTCCATTATTGCATGCCACAAATGAACTAGTAAGGAGCAATCCAAACTAGGATAGGATTACAATAGATTGGTTGAGTTGTTGTAACTATATTAACACTAGAAGGACATTGTAAAATATTGATCTAGATGTTGTAATGACTTTGATTCTAGAATTCAGATTGAAAATGACTTGATGAAACCATTGTAACCATAAGAAGCATCAATGCAAACCATAAATGGATTGAAAAGCACTGATATAGTTGATGTATCCATTTTCTAAAAGTAGTCTTAGATATTATTATATTTTGTAACTAAATCAACACTAGATGATGGGAAATCTAGGTTATTATGCTCCTTTCTCCATCCTTCTATGAATGACACCCATTTCTCTCATTCCATTATACTATAAATACAAGATTCTAAGCCTTGATATGGATCCCTATTTTTAACATGACTAGACTATATCAATATTTACACTATAACACCTATTTGATATAATAGAGACTAAATTCCTTTATTTGTAGGCTAAATTGAAGTGTTCCTTATGACTTCATTGATGTGGTTAACTGAATCCATGCTTTCCTTTACTTATTCTAAATCCCCTCACCTTCACAAAGTGTTTGGTATCTCCCACAAGTCATTATAAGTGTATATATAGTCTGTTGTTTAGTGTGGAAGTGTAAAACTTCCCTCCTATGCTAGATTGATAGCTAGTCAATGACATATTGTGAAATACTTATGTATAAGTTAATCAAAGGGTGAATGAAGTGATATTTGGTAGTATTGAAAGTGTCCTATAGTGTGTCTTGTGAAAGTAATGATGAAAACATTTACTGCATCACCTCATTTTTATATGCTTTTATGAATCTAATTAATCTATCTCCCTTTTACAAAGAAGAGTTACCTTAAGTCTAGTTTAGCTAATAGACATCAAAAGGGATTAAGCCTTCTCTCTAAATTTGACCCAATTTTAGGTTTAATCCCATGTTGGACTAGGTTTGAGTAAGAGGACTTGGACAATCCCCTTATCATTTAGGGTGTAACCTAGACAATTAATAGTTTTGGCATGCTCAGTGGGATGCATTAGGTTTAGTATTGTTAAAATTATAATTGAAAAAGTTTTCTTTATGAATTATTTGGTTATTTCAATCTTGATTAATTAATTTAAATAGTCCAGACTCAATCTCATAGTAAGTCTATTTTTATTGCAATATCTTGATGTTGTTTTCATGGTTGTGTGTGAGGAAAATTATGATATACTTAATTATCGGCCCTACGATGAATCATACCAACATCATCATGATCCATATGAGCTTCAATATGGTCCTAATTAGCATTTCCAAGGGTTTTATCCAAGATACATTGAGCCTTATCATGTTTCTTATAATACTTAATGCCAAGATTATAACCATTATCTCCCTTATGAACCATATTAGTCTCAAGACTAGATTTCACCTTCCCCATATGGTTATGATGTTACATATGAGAAACCTTGTCTCTAAGAGAGAATGGATGAAATAGATCTCAAAATACTATCATATGTAAGAAAATTGTGTTCAAATTCTTAGTATGAGGAAGTGAATGGGTTGTTTCTAAATATATCCAATGATCTAGAGGAGAGGAATGAGTTCTACAATCTTGTATTGGAGAATATGGAGGCTTGTGATAGATAGAAAGGTGATTTGAACTAGTTATCTTAATAACTCTCTTGTATTCCCTACTAGTATTCTTATGTTCCTAATTCTCATGAAGTGTTTAACCATAGTCAATTTGAGCCAAGGGAGCTACCTAGTTGAAGTCAAGAGAAGACTCATATGCCTATTCAAGAATATATTCAAGAGACTAAACCTTCTTGTAGTTGTATTTATTCCTTGCTCATCCCTCAAACTCAAGTTGTCCATGAGGACAAAGAGGTTTCAAACTATGATGATGTAATGGCTAAGTGGAAGGACAAGAATGTAAAGGTTTTCAAAGGTTTCTCTTTCTCTAATATTTAGGGTTTCATAAATGATTCCATTTCCCTTAAGATCCCAAAATATGAGCATGATCAACCTTAAATGATTCATACCCCCTCTCAAGAAAATGAATCTCATCATCCTCCCACCATCTCCCTTATTTAGGAGGAGCCTATTCTATAGAGTTATTAGAAAGAGATTGAAGTTATGGGTCAAGTTCATGAAGGGTGTGAATAATATGTCTCGATTATGTATGAGGAAGAGTTTCTCATTGATAATTCACTTAAGGAATAGGTTGAAAATGAGGTTATATCTGATCTTGAAGAAGATATCTCAAGTTTACCTAAGAAGGATTGTCTTAAAGTGGAACAAATCCACAAGAAATTAGTAAAAGATGAATTCATGAATGAGTTTGAGATGTATCCTATTGAGAAGGATGAAGGTGTCATTAAATCTAATTCTATTCAAATTGATCAAAATTAAGAACAAAAGGAGGATTGGTAGTTTTACATTCAATATCTACAAGATATTGAAGATATTTGTAGGGATATGTTACCCATTAAAGAGAATGTTTATGATAAATTTGATCAAGAGTCATTCATTTAAGATCATGATACAAATTAGGTTGACTATTAAAAGCTCCTTAAAGAGCTAGATGAACTTGCAATAGACAGAAAGAGGGATGAGGTCACTCTAGATCAATGCATAGATAAGGCATCACTTAATAAGGTTATGGTTGACAAGCAATATGAAGAAGACCTTGAAGTGAAAGATGGGTTTGTGTTTGTTGGTGACTGGTTTGTTATTAATAACTCACTAGAGAAGATGCTAATAAAATTATTAGGCAAAAATAGTGCCTCATCAAAGTTCATATTCAATAAGCATCTTGTTTTTCAACTTGTGTCATATTTTGGACTAACTGAGGTTATGAATTTTCCTTTTGATCTAGGTGTATCATGTTTTATCCTAACTAGTTAGGTTCCTTATACATAATTAGTTATTGGTTTTCCTCCAAGTATTTTCCTAACATGTTAGGTTAGTGGTCCTTACTCTGTTTAGGTTAGTTTCCCTTCTATACTATGTTTCCATTTAATAAGTTCCTTAGAAACTTTGTGTTGTGTTAATGCCCAAGATTGAATTGAGGCAATTGGGCCTTTGTCAATGGGGAATGCCTAAAATTTAGACCACACTAAGTATTGAAGTCCATTTATAAGTCTTTTTGTCCTCATGCATTCCTTGGGAAGGTCAAGTTCTTCATAAAAAAATGGTTAAGTCCTTTGTGTGTTGTATTTGCGTGGTAAAAGTGTTTATCCCTTAGACTTTTTGGGCCTCTTCTAACCAACACAATGCTTGATGAAAATGGTTTTTTAGAATTTTTTCTCAAGAAAAAAATCTAAAAACTTATTTCCATTGGACATTTTTTCTGCTACAAAAGTCTCAAAAAATTCTTTTATTTTAAAAAAGGGTGTTGAGTCTTATTTATTTTGGACTTTTTATCTATGGAAAAAATTTGAAGGGCACTTAACCTTTAGGTGCTTTTCCCATACAAAAATCTTGAAGGAATTGTTTAATTTGGCCAGGTAATTTTCAAGAATCTTGAAGGACACTTTCATGAGTTTTGAAGGGTATTTTTGTAGGCACAACACTTTTAACATTTTTGAAGGACAACTCAAAGGGCACATGACACTTTTCAAAGTTTTGAAGGCCACTTTAAAGACCCCTGAAGGGGCACTTTGGATATTTTTTGGGACCTTTCCAATACTTCCAAAGGGTATGTTCCACTTTTAGAGGACACTCTCAGGCATTATCAAGGGTCATTTCCCAAAGGATTCCCCAAAAACATTCCTTTAAGTCATGCACTCTCATAAATAAATGAAGTATCTTTGGAGGGTGGAATAATGTAGCTCTCCTCTTTAGGTTGATTAAGGCTACAAAGGTAAAAGATAGATGAAGGCTCAAGTGAGAGTATATGATGGGCACGTGGTAGCATCCTGAAATGATTTTGGTTTTAGTTCATTTTTAACAGCTATCACACTTATGTTTTTGATACCAAAAGTGCAAGTAGTTTCCAAAGTCCAGACTCCTCAAATCATGCCACATGGTAGTCTCTCAGGGGTTTTAGTTTTTAATCCTTTTTGGAGGAATGCCTTGTCTCAAAAAGGGGGAAGAGGTGCAATGAGTCCCTAAGGACTGAGACATTGTGGTGGTCAAGTAGGATCATGAAACATGGTACTTTTATGGGAACCTAGAGTATATTACACCAAAACACTAAGGAAAAAGAAGGGTGAGACATTACAAATGTCCCCATCACCCTGAGTGCCTAGATTTTTGACATATGTTAAATTTTTTCTTTTCAAAAGAAATTTTGGGGCATGTGGCATCTCTTCACTAAATAATATGAGGGGTGATGAGGTGAAAAGGTTCCCAAAGACCTGATGAGTGCCAAAGGTGGATTTTCACTTATTTAATTCCATGTATCATAGGGAAAATTGTTCAAATATAAGAGGAAGCACCATCAAGTTTCCCTCTTTTTATTTTTGAATGATGATTGAAGATTTTAATGTGGTAGTTGAATGTTAGCTATTCCATACTAAGGCTTAATTTCTAACCCTTATTTCAAAAGGGTTTGACTATAACTAAGTATTTTCCTTCATTTTAATCCACCTTTCATAATTAGAACTCACACTTATGTTTTCAAGTGATTTGTAAACTAGAGCAGCATGAGATGAGAATAGAAATTATTATCATATTTTTCAAGTGATTTATTACTCAAGTTGCATATTTTCTAGCATGGTTGCAAGCATGTATTCTCTAGGTTATTAATTTAGTGCTTTGGAAGTGAGGTTTGGAGGAATTGCATAGTTAGCTACCAGTAAAGGGTATTTTTTAGTCTGAGGGAAGGCAGTGTCATGTAGGTAAATAAAGGATGGCTTCTTCTTCAATCCCATTAAAAATAGTGTTACCACAATTCTTAATGGGATTAGGGACATTAATTTCCAAGGTTTAGATTTTACTACCTATCAAATATTTTGTAGTAACCTAATCCCCCTAAGGTGATAGATAATTTGGGTATGAGTTATATGGTTCTTGTAGTAGCTTTTCCACTAGAAACCCCATACCTAGAGCTAGTCATTGCATCCAAAAAGGTGTATCATGAGGATACAAGAACTGTAATTGATGGGATCTAATCATTTGTATGATCATTAACCCTTCAATCTGTTATTGCCATGCTTGAGGTACCACCCTAACTTAAGGGAATTATTTTGACTATGAAAGAGTGCCAGGCGTATGCTAATGAGAATGATAGCCTCATTTAGGATATTGTAAACACTTACTAGATCACCAAGAAGAGAACTAAGGTTTTTAGATTTACTAGGATTATTAAGTTAATAGAGTTCAAGGAACTACCATGATATGCCATCGACATGGCTGCTAGAGTTTATAGTGTACCCATGGTATAGAATTTTGAGTCATGGATGTTTTCCATCCTTATTTGTGTGTTAGAGGGTAAGAAGTAGCTGGATTGGGCCTCAATTTTGAGTAACAACCTACATATCAACATAACATAGTTATAGCTAGCCATATCTTCTAAGGAGGAATTTAATGGTAAATTTTACATGACATCCTACCTCATGTATAGCTTAGTACATAATAAAGATTTCTATGGACTCACTAGGAATCCCTTTGATATCAGAATTTATGAGTTGTATCTTGAAATGACTTTGGAAGGTTTCAGGAACAACTAGGCTAAGGCCTATAATTTTTTTAATTCCTTAATAAGTGTCTTCTACCCTTTGAGGAGCTTGAATATAATTATCAAGGTGGTTAGAGAGGTGATCGATAGGTTTGATGCAGTATACATTCAATTTTGTACCTTTACATGCATTTGGGTGAGTGGCTATTCAAGGACACCTTATAAGCTACCTAGGTATGTTGATGACAAGGTAACACTCATGTAATTATGAAAAAAAGGGATTCCTCCACATGAGATGATTGTAACAAAGAAGATTAACAAACTTTTTAAGCTCCCTATATAGATAGGATATTATACATGTCCTATTATAGCTAGAGTAAAGGAGTTGAAATATGAAATGGGGTGGTTTTAGATGGAAAAGATGCCTCCTTGGTCCAACTATGACATAAGATGGTTGGTTAATAATTCTACAAGTGTAATTATGCACTAGGCACATTATGAGGACATCTACCTAGAATATACAATAGAGGAACAAGTAAGGAAAATTGATTACCTAAGGCTCACCATTTAGGAGATTGTTGCATATGGCATCATCCCCATCCCCAAAGACATGGTGGATGACAAGGCTATAATGTCATCAACTTACACTGAGGAAAATATAAAGATGTAACCTATATCCCAAGTAGACTTCACACTCTCAAATAATGATTTAATTACATGGAGGGTATATCATATAATGAAAAGAACATTTGAGTGGTTTAATTCCAAAGGTGTGGACCTTAGTACACATGATACCCCTACCTCAAGGAGCTCAGAACTATATAGGAGCTCAAGGTGATTCTTCCCCCTCATATTAGACATTTAGCAAACCCTCAAGTAGAGGCTAAAGGCAAAGGGAAGAAGCTAGAAGGTGACAGCAGTTTCATAAAAGCATTAAATGTTGATGAGATAATAGTATCATAGCCCCTTTCTCAAAATTGACCAACCTTGCTAAAAATTGGACTTAGATTTCCATAAGGGAGGTGAAAATTTCAAGTATTTCTCCCATTTCTATTATTGATAAGGGAACTCCTACCATATTAGCTAAACAAACCATTATACCAGCCTTTTAGCCTAAATAATCACTAGATCCCATTCCATCCCCAAAAATATACACAAAGAAAAAGGGAGGAGAGGAGCAAGTAGAGTAGATGAAGACTAAAAGGAAAAATAAGGGGTTGTAACCTCTACCTATAACCCCCATGAAAAGGAAAGAGTTTGTACATCTAGATGTACCCTCTCAATATGAAGCCATAGAATCCCAAATAGAAAAGTCCTCGTATGCCTAATTGATAAGGGATATGAGTGATGAATAAGACTCAAAGGAAAATAGTCCAATCATGGAGATGATGAATCAATCTAAGGCATTCATTCCTCCCCCAATGAGGACCATCCAAATAACTTTGAGGGAAAGGCCATAGACTCTTATGAAGGTTATAATAATGGGATTGTTTGGACCACAAACACCCTTGGGAGGAGAAGACAAAGGTGATGAGGAAACTATGTTAGCCTCAAATGATCATTTGTCCTTTAAGGATGTGACACAAGTAGGTGTTAAGGTAGCCATGCAAGCCCAAGCCCCACTCCAAAGAGAATCTATCTCTTTAGATATAAAAGCATTTGTCCAAGATATGTTCACCTAGCCATCGAGGTAAGAGGTGGAGGGTGAGACAAAAAGTATACAAGGGCCTAGGGAGAAACTTGAAAATGAGCTAAGGCTAGAAGAGCAAGCCCCTACTAGTAGTGAAAATATAGAGGCTCAAGGAAAACAAATAGATTCTGTGGCAACTATGAAGATAGCCCCATAGGACTATCCCTCTCTTGTACACATAAGTTTAATACAAGAAGGAGAGGCTACACTTGAGGGATATATGGGATCAAGCTTGAAAATGGGTACCCCTATGCCTTTATGGTATATATAAGGAGGTAAACCTAAAAAAAATGGTTAAAGGAAATGGGTAATTAGAGGAGAAATATAAATGGCACCAATGATGAATGGATTTTTTCTCATTTATTTTAAAAAAAAGGTGATGAAGTTGTAAGGGAGGGACCTTCAACTATGAACTACTTACATTGAAGTACCTTGGGGGCTCCTTCCCCAAATAAAGGTTCATGATCTGACTAGGGCATAAGAGTTTTGAGGCCATGATTGGTGATGATCCACTTAAGGGTGACAAGGAAGATTCCATAGACTCTTCCCAACTCTCCCAACCAATTTCACAATATGAGATGGAAGCAAGACTACCTCCTCATCCTATAAGATAAGAGAGTGCCATTGATAGACTACTGATAGGGTCTCAATATCAATCTAAAGTAATTATTAAGGTCCTAAAATAAAAATAGATTGAACCAAGTATAACCTAAAAGGTTTTAGGATGGAAAAGCACTCTTTTGTTCCATGACCACCTTTCACTAGTAACTAGGGAGAGTACACATAACATAGAGAGATAATTGAGCCCCCCACAAGTGTGTTACAAAGAAGAAGATGCTTCCCCAAATAGGATGAATCTATGATATGATCCACAGGGTGACAAGGAAGATTCCATAGATACATACATACTATACATACATACATACATACATACATACATATATATATATATAAATGAGGATATAAATTAGATATATATACCCCTGTATACTATTCTAGTTATCAACACATCTAGCCTCAAGGTCTACAACTCTAATGTTTTTAGACTGTATGTATGTATGTATGGAGATATAGACATAATGAATATTGCCTGGTCATACAGGGAAAAGCCTATATCCATGACCACTTTCATATATATGTATGTATGTATGTATGTATATATATATATATATATATATATATATGTATGTATATATATATATGTGTGTGTGTGTGTGTATATATATATATATATGTGTATATATATATATATGTGTGTGTGTGTGTGTGTATATGATTTGGGGGAGTCATCAAGGAATGAGATCAAGCATAGCTCACATTTTTTAGCAAGCATGGTGGCTCATCAAATGGATAAGGATAAAGCATCGATGGAAGATCTGAAGACGTAAAACCAAACAATGATCTAGTATTTGCAAAAGTTACTGAGTGAGTCTAAGGCAGTGACTCCAACTACTATTAGGGCCTCAAGTGCACCCATTCCTTCTTGGGATACACTTAACTTCAGCCTTAGTGAGGATTTGAAAAATAGAGGGTGGGTAACAAAATATTGGTAGTAGGACTTGGTAGCCTGAGCTAAGGAATTAATCCATGTAGGCCTGAAATGACTTGATAATGAGATAGATAGAAAAGGAGAGTGTAGCTCCCTAGCATTTATCTATGATGTTGATATCAAAATTTGGGAAGAACTTAGGGCCAAAATAGATGAGATATATAAAATGGGCAAAGAAGCCTTATTATAAAAAAACATTGTTTCTTTAGATTATCTTTAAATGTGTAGAGAATGTCAATTGTCCATAAAGCATAGGCTATCCATGCTCAAGGATGGTGCCTTTGATATAAAAGGAGATGAGAAGTCTCTCAAGATTGCAAGGAAAGAAATTGAGGCCTCTTTGAGAGCAATGGTGAAGCTTGATGGTGTAGTGGATTTGATAAAATAATTGTTAGAGGTAATTTGAAAAACCTCATCAATGAACCACATGGAGCCTTCAATATCCAAAAGATAAGGGACTGAGTATCACTTGAAAAGTCCTATGACTAGTTGAAGGCATTGGCACATAAAAAATAGGGAGGGTTTCAAGGGACCACCAATTGGATATAAGAGTATAATGCCAAATTAAAGTATCAAGTGGGCCTAGACAAGAAAATCCTCACCACCATGATCGAGAAGTTCATTGCATATAAGAATAGGCTAGTATAGGGCTCAGTCATCAACATTGATTCCATGATATGACCAAATCATTTCTATTTCTTATTGATTAATGCAAAGATTATTTACTCCTCCCTCTTCCTCTTTTCTCTTTTTCCCTTAATATTTGTACTATGACCATTAGTGGCATGCCCATCATAGGAATATTATTTAGAAAAAGGAACATTTTAGATTTGTTACACAAGTGGACATAGTTTTGTATTATCCCTTGATGGAGTGTGATTTATGTGGTGTATAGAGAGCATCCCACCAAGATGAAATATCAAACATGTCAATTTCATTAAATCATGTGCATTATCCCAAGAATAATTTTCATTTCAACTAATGAGCTCCAATCCCATGATTTTTTTTCCAACCAGAGGATCTCATTGGGATATGCCACATATTGATCTGATAATTGTATAAATATAGGAGGTTTTTTCCTTTATAGAGGTTGATCAACCAAAAAAAATTGAGAAAAGAGCTATCACTCTGGGGAAGTTCTTCTTATGTAATATTTTTGATGTCAAATTAGTTTTTTGTGTAAAACCATTTACAAGCTTTGAGATCATACTGAAATTTTCCCCTATTATAGAGATGACCTGCATAGTGTACATGTTGTATATTTTCCACCACATGCTATATGCATTTGAGATTCAGATGGATAATGCAATATACTTGCATTTTTTTATGTATTATTGTTGAAATCTAATGTGGTATTTTGAGTTCTAAATATATTAGTAGTCTCACTCTTTCATTTTATGGTTGTCATCTATGAAATGTGCTGAGATTATAAAATCTTTTTAGTTATAGAATTTAGAATGAATTATTGATAGTATTTTTATGGGTAGTCCCAAGCTCATGGATTCAATGAGAAATACATCTTGAATGATTACTTTTAGATTTACTTGTGATTCTTTCAAAGAACTACAAAGTATTATTTCATTCCATTTGTTTGAAGGTTCTAAAATATTTGTTTATGGAAATGACATGACAGTTTAGTGAATTTATACTCTCTCATCTGGCATCCATCTATATCTTTATTTAAATCAACCCACCCTATCTTACCCTATGCTTAACACACCATTTTCATAACATAGGGGTTATTTGCATTGTAAATACATAATATATAGTATATTTGGAATGTATTTATTTTTTTGTGCTTAAAATCTTAAAGCTATAATTTCCTATCTAGTTTTTATTATTGAATGTTTCATAAAATGGATATTGTATCCATCCTTTAATCTATCTTTAGTATCTTGTGTATGACTTAAAGCATTTATGAATTTCATGTGATAACCCTTATAGGTGAAGTGTGAAAACTTGGTTATGCTTTGGTCATTTTTCCATTATGTGCTAAGAATCCTCATGAAGATTAAAGTGTAAAATCCGTCCATATGAATAAGCTACCATATAGGTTCTCTCACCTTAGTTTAGGTAGATCCAAAATTAGCAAGGAGTTAACCATACCCTTTTTAGGTGTCTCTCAGTAATTTTCTATGTTTTGTTCTTTGTTTGATGTTATGTTTTCCCCTGACTATAATGACATCTTAACAGGTTTTTCATCATTATTTGCTTTTTTTTAAAATTATGGAAATCTGAGCATATGAAGTGTATAAATAAGAACCAACATGTTTTTTTTGTTCCTTTTGATCCCTATTTATTTTAAGATAGGTTATCTAGAGGTTAGCAATCTATTTTTTAGCTTCAGATCAATATGTTGAACTAGAGAGGAAACTCCATGCTTAATAGATCAAACAAGGCAACTAGTCTAGGTTCTCAAGCATAGTAGGCATGCTTCCTTATGAGTCTCCAAAGATGTTGGCTAGGTTTGGACTACATACCAATATTTACCTAATCTAGAATAAGAACCTAAGTAGGGTCTTGATCAAAGAATGATCCAATGTCACAATAAGAAAATGGACTTCAAGGGGAGATCCCTTGTCAGTTTCAAGCTTTTGAGATACTTTAAGCATGATTGAAGTGTGAATTTGGTGATATTTGAAAACTAGACTATCATCAAACATCATGAAAAACATGAATAGATAAATTTGGTTATACATTTAATAGATTCACTTGGCTAGCCTCTCAAGCCAAAAGATTTCATAAACATGATGTATTTCATGCTTTGAACATTATTTACAAAATTAATGTCTTGATGAGCTTGTTATCATAAGATATAAAGCTTAAAAGTTAGACTTTCAAAGTAAGAAGTGTATGGGGATGTCAAGTTTAAGTATCATATAATAGCCATTTGGATTAAAAATATCTAAGGATGAATGCATATCTTAAAAGTATCCAAATATCAAGACACAAGATTAGATCTAATGATGAGTGAGAAATATTTAATGCTAGTGGGTCCCTAAGATCTAACAATGATAATTTAATCATCTATTATAGATCAATGGTGAACATCAAGTCAAGAGGTTAGCATAAATTCGTCTATGACAAGTATTAAGATCTTAGGTACCTAGATAGAGATCTAATAGTGCATTTTTATTGACATAACTAGGGGGATTGAGAAAATTAATGGAGTGAATTCAATCATAAAAATCAAGATTAATGGTGAATAAGGGGTCAAATAGTTAGTAGATCTTGAAGGCTAATGAGAATTTGTCAAGTGTCACAATAGTGGCAACTAGAAGAAGATCAATAGCTTGTATTCATTTGTATAGAAGTAGATCTATGGTGCCCATGAGGTTAAGGAGTCAAAGGTCTAACAACATGATCTTATGGATTGAATGAGAAGCTGATATTTGGCATAATATGAGAAGCTTAGATCAATATCAAGAGACAATATCAAAAGTTAAATCCAAATATAGTTGAGGTCAAACTAGAATAAATATTACAAAGGTAAGACATGGAGGCAAACATGTCAATTTTGATAGGCTCATCACCATAACTATCAATATGATTATGAACTTTTTCTACATTTTTGTACACTACAAAGAAACTATTAAGGAGTAATCCACATCAGGATAGGATCAAAATAAACTGGTTAATATGTTATAACTACATCAATGTTGGAAGGAGATTGTAAAATATTGATCTAGCTATTGTAATGGTTTTGATGCCAAAATTTATCTTGAAAATGACTTGATTTCACCATTTTAACCCTAAAGAACATAAATTTAGAATAGAAAATTACTAAAAGGGACTAATATAATTGGTGTGTCCATTTTCTAAAATTAGTCCTAGATATATGATCTTTTGTAACTGAATCAATGCTAAATGATGGGAAATCTGGGGCATTATGCTCCATTTTCCATCCTTCTATGCATCACCCATGTCTCTCTCATTCCTTTATACTATAAATATAGGCTTATAAGCCTTGATATGGATCCCTCTTTTTGGCATGACTAGACTCTACCAAGATTTGCACTGTAACAGCTATTTGATATAATAGAGATTGAATTCCTCCATTTGCAAGCTGAATTAAAGTATGTCTTATGAGTTAATTGGTGTGGTTAATTAAATCCATTATTTCCCTTACCTATATATTACCTCACATTCTTAAAGTGTTTGATATATCCCATAGGTCATTAGAATTTCATATATCATTTGTTGGTTAGTGTGGAAGTGGACAACTACCCTCCCATGCTAGGTTGATAGTTGGTCAATGTCTTGTTATGAAATATTTATGTGTAAGCTGAACAAAGAGTGAATGAAATGACATTTTGTAGTCTTAAAAGTTTCATATAATGTGTCTTATGTAGGTAAGGATAAAAAATTTTGGTGCATCACCTCTTTTTTATATGCTTTTATGAATCATTATCAATCTCTCTCCCTTTTCCAAACAAGAGTTATCTTAAGTCTAATTTAGGTGATAGACATGAAAATGAAGATAGAATTTTGGAGGTTTTACCCAATTTTAGGTGACCCATAGCCTAGAGTTAGTCCCATGTTGGACTAGGTTTTGGGTAGGAGGACCTGAACAATCCCCTTATTAGCTAGGGTGCAACCTAGACAACCAACATGCCTAATAATATGGATACTAAATTATTGGAGATACCAAATTTTTATGGTATGTTTCTTAGTAGAGACTATTTTAAAACCTTGAATACATACATGGATATGGAATTATCCCATATGTGGTTACTTTGGAGAGGTGTAACCAACAAGATTTGTGCTGATAGAGAACCCATTATGAAACACATGATCATGGAATAAAATGCAATCGATAAAAGAGTAAATTTAGTATACTCTAACATAGGTGTTTATACTTTCTCTAAAAAATGTACTAAAAACCAAGATGATAAAGCTCTCAAATTACTAGGTCTTTGGTCCTTGTATTTTTTATAGATCCCATTCTATCAAATTACTAGGTCTTTGGTCCTTGTATCTTTTATGGATCCCATTATAAGTAATGTTATAAAGCAAGAATTATTCATTGATCCATTAGGTAAATAACACCAAAATTATTATAATATTGAGTTCCCTTTCACCTATAACTTGGAGTATTACAAATCCTTGATCTTAGGATTGTAGTTTATGTTAAAGCATAAGGTCAAATAATTAAGAGTGTTTTAGGATTATGAACTAGTAGTGAGCTAAGTCAAGAGAAAGTTCCAATGTAAGTTTTATTATTTAAGGAACTATAAACATAGGGTGTGGGATTTGAGAGATGTTTTTAATGATTTAAATTTCATCCATATTCTAAGATAATAAAATCAAGTGGTTGATTCATTTACAACTATTGCTACCAACCTAACACCTCTAGATGATTCAATGCTGCAAAACTTTTCAATAGATATCATCACATGTCCGTTAGTACCATCTAATGTGAATAATTTCTAGGTCTTTGATGATCACCACCACATTTTATAATTCCTTAATAACTAAGCGGTGTTTGAGACCAAAGTTATAGATGAGGTAGAAATAGATGAACATATAAATAAAGAATATGACCAGCATGATATTATGAAATTGAAGGACAACCAAGTTACAAAAGGGAAAATATCCCTCAAGAGAGTGTTTGACCTTAGCAAGCCCATACATAGACCTAAGAGGCTAATATAATTAGACCAAAATTATAGAGTGATTAATTTGGGATCATCATACTAGCCCCATGATGTTCATATTGGACTAAATTTCACTATTTTTGAAGTTGAAAACTCAAGAAATTACTACTATATTATTCATATGTTATTGCTTAGGCCTATGAAGACATTAAAGTCTTTGACCTGAAGATAATTACCCACACTATCCCACTCAAGTATAACTAGAATCCCTTCAAAATAGAAATGACCTATGAACCCAATATTGGAACTACTTATTCAAAAGTAGATCCACAAAATAATATTATCTAGGATCACCTTCCCAATTCATCACTCTACCTAGGTAGCTAACCTAGTGCCACTCCATAAAAATAATGTAGAAATTTGACTTTGTGTGGATTTCATAACTTTAAATTGATCCCATAGAAAATATATCTATCATTTCCATTCCTTATATTAGGTAATACAAATAGTAATTGGATCCCAAATTATGTCCTTCCTATATGGATTCTCAAGATATAATTATGTTCTAATAAACATAGAAGACTAATCTAATACTACATTAAAAACCAAGTGGGGCACCTTCATGTACAAATGAATGCCATTTTGTCATATTCATATAGGATCAAAATTTTAGAGAGATATAAATAAATTTTTATTTACATGTATTACTTGACTATTTTTTCAAAACATAAGTATGATCATATTCACCATCTTCAAAAATATATTCGAAAGTGTAAAAGGTATGCTATCTCACTTAACCCAAATAAAATCATATTTGGTGTTATATAAGGTACGATTCTTGGTCAAATCATCATGAATTAATTTATTCATATTGGCATTGAATTTGCCAATGTGATATCCAAGATACCTTTACCTAATAGTAAAAAATAATTAAAGTCATTCTTTGGTACTATTAACTTTGTACAAAAATTTGTATCTAGTTTTTCTAAAATCATTAAACCTTTGATTATAATGTTGAATTAGGAATAAAATGTGGGGTGGACTCCCATATCTAGGTAATACATATAATAAATTAAGGAATCTACCATATAGGCATTGGTATTAATCATCTTAAACTAAATGAAGGAATTTTACCTCTATTCCTTTACATTAGAACGCACCATAGTTGTAGTGCTCACCCAAAAGCTGGACTAAGATGAACACCCAATCACTTTCATGAGAAAAAACTTGAAGGATGTGTAGATAAAATATTTCAACTTGGACAATCATTCCCATTCCATAGTTAATGATGTGAAAACATTCATGCACTACATCCTTAAAAATAAGGTGCATGCCATTGTCCCAGACCCAGCCATAAAGTTAATGTTTGGTAAAAATGAATTTAGAGAATTTAGAAGTAAATGTATGGTAAAACTAAAATAATGTAACCTTGAAATAAAACATGTATATCTATTATGAGGATAAGGTCTTACTTAGTTGATCATTTAAATCAACTTAAGGATCACAGTGGTGTAAATGGACCAATTACAAATGATCCAAAAATATGGTATGATAAAATTATCCATTAACTCTTTTATTTAAATCATCCTATAGGAGTCAATAAAACATATAAAATATTTCTTAGGATGAAGGAAAACTACTAAATTTTTAATTAGGGAGTGATTAATAAAAATAACTATGAAGGCATATATCTTAGATGTCTATCCAAAGAAGAAGTTAAATAAGTCATGACTAGATTCCATGAGTATTTGGGTGATTTATATTATTTAAGGATTAAAAATACATAAAATTATATGATATGGGTAGATTATCCCTTAGTCTTTAGATATGCCCATGTGATTTTGTGCCATCAGTGTTAAACCTTCACCAATAAGTAAGTTCACATAAAAATGACTTTGCAACATGTGATATAAGATCATCCATTTGCTCAATGAGGGCTTAACCTCATTGAATTAATCAACCCAAAATCATCAATATACCATTAATTGATGATTACATCCACTTATTAGCTCATAATATGGATAGAGGTAGTGGTTACCAATAATACTATAGCTAAGGAATTCATAAAGTTCCTTGTAGAAAACATAACATGATTTAACACTCCAACCTCTCTAATTATGATAATGGGAATCCATTTTCGCTAGCTGAAATCTCTTAATGGGATTATAAAAATGGGATTACCTTGAGGTTCTTATCAAACTAATACCCAAAAGGGAATAATTTGCTTGATTTGACCAACAAGAACTTAATTGATTCCATCAATAAGTTTGCATAAAAGAATTCTAGAGACTAACATTCCTTGTTTAAATATTCCATTTGGGATGACCACAATAAATATAATAAATCCTTCAAAATCTCTCATTTTTTACTAGTATATGGGTTGGATCCCATCTTCATAATGAACCTTAAGTTTCCAGCATATAATTTTATAGAAAAATACATAGAAGATTATAAAAATACTAACTCAAGGTTGTTAGACTTTTTACAATTGGAGGATTCATGATAAGAGTCTCTACATAACTTTAATAGACATAAATTGATAGTAAAAATATGGATTCATAAAAGTGAAAATATCAAGTCCTTTTGGGTATCATACTTAAGTCATTTTATGGGATAAAGAATAGAGAATAAAGGGCATCATTCCAATCTCAACCCCCTCTAAATTGGCCCATACTAGATCTCAGAGTTTTTGTTATAGAGCACATTTTAATTCAAATGCATTGAATGGAATGACCTCCCACTACATTTGAATGGATGGTTATTTAATCATTACTTCTCAGGTGTCCCTTATAATGAAATTTTAGAATAGGCTTGAGGGCTAAGGCTAGTGATGTAAATATGAAATTAGAGTTAGCTCAATTTTTTAGTTTTTGTTTACTTATACATTTTTTCCTTATCTTTCCTATTTTTTTTATTTTGGCATGTTTGTTTACTTTTAGGCTTCCCCTTATTTTCCCCTTGTTTGCCAATGCTAACCTTATAGTGTTTGTACCTTGTTTTCATGATTCATATTGAGAAGTAACTAAGATAATTATAGTAAGGTATAATCCAATATAAATCTTGGTCCCCATGCTCTTGAGTTTGATCAACTCAAAGTTGAAAAGGCATTAAAAATACAAGCCTAGAATGGGAAGGTATAAAGTGATTCTTTGTTATTGAATAATGTGATAATAATAGGAAATTGTCTTGACTAACTTAAAGTATTATGGGTCGTTGATTTAGACCTAAGTAAGTGAAGTTAGAAATGCATTATTTTTTATAAAGGTCATCACAACACTAAAAATAACATATCAGTCATAGCTAAACCATTGAGAAAGTAGAGGACCTTCTTGGTGGAAAGAGTTCATTGAACCATCCTTACACCTTGACTATACTAGTCCCCAACCCTTATGGATTAAGCAAAAGAAACATCAAAATTAAATTAAGTTTAAATCTCATAAAAAGTTCAAGTTTATTCCTTAGAAACAATGATTTGGGCAACCTCCATTGTAGGATTTTTGTCCTAGTTAGCAATGGAGAAACTATTTTTGTGGAACCAAATGCATCTTTATCATGTCTATAGGTGTTTTTATAGTAGTAGATTAATTCCAAATCCTTCCTTTCCTTATCAATACTTTGTAAATAAATTACCTTTCAAGGATCTTTAAGTATCTATAGATATGTTTAAGCTTACCTAGTGGATTCAAAAAATATCAGAATCACTCTTTGAAAAAATGGCCCTTTAAAGGAACCAAGGTTAGATATGTTGTTTATTGAAATATAATTTATAATTATATTTTCCTTGAAGTTTATATAAAGTGATATTTAATTTATTATCTCTTAGTATAGTAATAAATCCTATAATCTAGATTCTAAACACTAAGGATAGATTTTATCCATTGTAGTTGTCATTTTTTTGTGATCAACGCACCACATTTTTCATAATTTCAAATGAGGACCATATTTTAACTTAAAATTTCCATGTTCACATCTTATTGTGAAATAAATCAATTCAAGTCTAGATTAGAAGTCATTATCTTAAGTCTAGGTTTTCTATTTAGAATGAAGTCTTGATCTTATCATGAACTGGTTAAGTATCCCCATAATTTCTCTAGTAGTTCATTTGATGCCTAAATGTAAAAGTATAAATGTAAATATCTATAGAAGTTATTCTATATATTTATTTAGATTTTGGTTCTATGACATTTCTCTTTATATTATAATTTTATGGACTTACCATGATAACTTATTTTTTTCCCAACGTTGTTTATCCTTTGTAGGAGTATTCTGACCCCACATGGTCACCTTGTCAAAGCTTACTTAATCTATATTATAAGGATGCTCATGTCATATAAATGACTTCTCACACTTAGTCATTTTTTTTAAATTTATTTACACAAACCATCACTATACATCTCTCTTACACTTAAAACAAATTTAAAATTTAAGAGTGATAATGAATTTGAATACTAATGGTTAGGTCCTCTAGTTCATATTCCAATAACTAACTCACTAAGCTATAATATTGTTCCATGTGTCATCACATAGTTTCACTATTAAGGATATTCAAACTTATTAACTATTTTATTTGGTGAGTCTTTGGATTCATAAGATTGATATGTGTGCCCTCATCTCACTTCTCTATGACTAATTAATCAAAAAAATCTAAGTTTAAGTTACTTGAGCACCCAACCAAACAAGATTGTGCCACATGTCTTCATCCAAGTTACTCTCCTCTATCAACTCAAAATGGCTAAGTCAAATAATTCACAAGGTCTTGATCTATGATATAATTCCATGTGTCTCCATATAGTTCTTATAGAGAAATATAGGATTAGGCACAATTCCAAAATATTAAGGACCCTCTAGATAAGCTAGATCATGCCATATTGCATGATCTTACTCATCCAAATCCTGTAGGTAGAGGCATAAGTCCTAAGGTTCCCTAATCATATAAATAATTGAGACCATGAAATATGGTATAATCCCACTCATTCACAACTTAAAGGATAATACACATACTCAAATTTTTGATGAGCATTCAAACAAGTGAGGATCATCTACATGGTAGCATCATGCTCACTCAAAGCTCGTAGATAGAGATACACAATCTAGGGCTAGGTGACCCTCTAGATAAGTGATATTATGTAATGTGTCGTAGTACATATCACTTATAGCTTGTAAATACAATAAACAATAGGCCCAAGTCCCAAATATTAAGGAGCCCTTGAATAAGTGATGATGATCCACATGGTAGCATCTTGCTAAAATTTAGCCTATAGATAGAGTAAATGACTATATATAATAAGTGAACTTTTATATATATTTGATATAATGTCACATTTCACAATCCTACTCATTTGTGGCCATAATCCCAAAGGCCCATACATAAAATCTTAGTAACCAAGCAAACTATAAGGATCAAGTCACGTGTATGTATTTTGTTAAATCATGGTTGAAAGGACAAAGAAAAAGAAAGGACAACCTACATGCATGAAAATTAGATACATGGAAAAACATATGGCTAAATAAAGTATCTAAGAGGCCATAATCAGTGACATTATTCCACTTATTTATCTTTCTAGACAAAGTAGATAAAATATATGAGGATGGGTCTTATGATAACTATAAATACACATCTAACATTTTAATGATGACTTGGCATCCATATTAATTTTATTCCATCAACTAAATATAAGGTCCATATGTCTTGATTAAGTGATGAATGGAAAACTAATGTAATACAAAAGAGCTCAACTAAGACAAATTTTTTTAATTAATTATATAATTAAAATATAATGAGGTGGACCCCATTGAATTATGGCTAGACATATATCATTTTTTTAAAAGGTCTAAGAAGTCAAAGATATAAATAAAACACCATTTGGCCAACCCCTCATCCATTCATAATGCCACAAAAATAAAATACACACGTGCTCCATACACTACATGTGCATAATGTCTTTAGTAAATATGCTCTTTAGTGAGTCTTTTATCAACTTACATAGGTTCAACCTCATTTAATGGTCATTAGCAGTCTAGTAGAGCTTGTCTAAACCATTAGAATGCAAACCACATTATAATTCTCCCTGGTACTCCTTAGTGGCCCATGAATATCCATTCTATCTTATTTGTCATGGACTAAGGAATATTCTAACATAATTTTATTTAACCATTTTATTCCATGATGGCCAAGAGTGGGATCTCATGCCTCTTACAATCAATACCCATCTCTCTCTCTCTCTTTCTCATATATATATATATATATATATATATATATATATAAGGGTTGACTCCATCTGTAAATGGATGCTATTAGAATAATGTAAAATTGATGTTTTATGTAAATGCATCTACTTTGTTTAAATGTCTTCCACTTTATTTTTCTTTAATGGACTAACACTAGTGCTATAGGACTATAATTTTTGATTTTCTATAGAGTTCATGTATTAAGTAGGATGTTATTCTACTATTTTATTTAGGTTATTTAACTCCTTTCATTTTATTTGAATTCTATAAATATATGTGTAACTAAATACATACTTATTTATAGTTTATTCATTAAATGAGTCTTAGAACTAAGCATTTGATCCCTTTCCCTAGACTTTTTCCCTATGTGACTGAAGCTAGATCCATCATAAATCTTAGCATATAGTGGTGTAACTATAGATAGACACATTTTATTCTTGAAAGTAATTGTGTTTCCACTTTGATCAAAAGGCTTTATTTCTACCTTACCCTCCCTATATTTTGATGTTTTTTTTAAACAAGTTATCTTTCATTTTCTTTAGAAATCGTGAAGTGAAGAAAACTAGGACTTTAAAATTTAATATGTTGCAAATGGGTTTAGCTATAATTTTATAAGTTATGTGAGTCAGTGAAATAATTAGTATTAGACCTCTAGTGGTAGCATTGCATCTCTTAGATATATATTACATTAATGATATCTAATGGATCCCCATACGTATAACTCATGCCCTTGATTATCTTAGTAGTAATCCTAAAATGGAAGATGCAAGTACCCCAAATATTACTTGATCTCACTTTGTGCATCTAACATCATAGGTTCATATGGGATTGAGATCTTAAACAAATAAAAACACACATTTAATGCAATATAATACATTAACACAAATTAAAATAGTGTAATATAAATTAACCATGACATATATACAAACATGTGATAAAAAAATTAAGTTATAATTTAAACAATATAATAAAATACTAATAAGAAAATCCATTCAAAAAAAACTCATTTTAACAAACAAACTCATCATATTTAATCAGATAAAATTTTACAATACAATAAAATCAATTGATGATAGGGAAACATACCCTAATGTATTGAAATTATCAATATCACTATGCCTACTATCTATGGAGGTAGAGGTTACACTATCTCCTTTGTACATAGTTAACCATTTTATGTTTTGACTAGGATTTGGGGAGAATAGCCTAATAAAAATGGCTAATTTAATCTAAAAGGAAGATAATTAAATAATTGAGGTTCATAATATTCTAATACAAGGTTAAATTTTGAAAGTATGATAAATATAAAAGTACAATGCCAATAGTCATTTAAATGTATCAACACAAAATAAAAATTAATTATCTCATTAATTGATGCACAAGTAGATCTGGAAGATGTATGTACATGAGAATATAGGATGATGCTCTAAAGTGATTTGTCAGATTTTGAATATTTATTATGTATTAGTCTGGGAAGTACCATCCAACTACAAACACTAGTTTTGATAATTATATCCTAAATCTAATTCCTTTGTATGATTTGAAATATAGGTAATTTTATATAATGACCACCTATAACTATTAGGGTTCACTACCACCTTACATATAGACAACTCAAATGAATCATATATGTTTTGGATATCATTTCTTTTCTTAAAACATTAGGTAATCCAATTTGGGCATGTCAGCTTGTAAAATGGGGGTTAGTTGGATCAAGTGAATTTGAGATGACCTCAAATGCCCCTATGTTAATTATAACTATATATAGATCCATATAATTTAAAGAGGGCCTTAGACTAATGTCGGTCTCCACCTTTTGTGGGCTTGTGTGTGAATAATTGTTAAGTATGAAATATGAGAGTGCATGTAGTGATATATCTTGAAAATATACAAATATTATTCATTAAATACTCTTTTAATGCTTTAGACCTATAAAAATAATAATCATATGATTTATTTAGAGATAGGAAATAATAGGGTAGAAGATATTAGTTGTGTGAATGATTAAGTGTGAGCTTCATCAGTGTTTACATGGTAATTTATAGTTGAAAATGCATCACCTATTATTTTGTATTTATACCACACATTTTTAAATTATATCATAGGAGGATTAAAAATTTACAATATCTTGATCCATACATTTAAAAATATTTTCAAATTTGATTATTTGTAAGGCTCAAACACTAGTGCAAGATCTATGACACTAGGACCAAAACTATTCCTAGTCTAGATGGTAGTGTCTAGGAGAATAGAAATTTGTTGAAGATATATAAATACCATAATAGGATATAAATTAGGTTTTATTTAGACTATGGGTTATATGTGGTTTAGGTAATTAAAATATCATGGTCAGACTATAGGATAATAATTTAGGCACATTGAGATGGAAAACATGAGCCTTTTGTAGTGGGAAGGTCATAAACTAAATGGTTTATGCATGAGTGATATTTATTAGGTTTAAAATACTATTTTATCACATATAATCATATTTTAGTATCTACATCCCCACCTCAATCTAGTAATGCATAAGTATGAAATTACTAATTTAAAGGAAATAAATGTGTAACTTAGTGTGTAAAAAACACCTTGTATTTAATTGATATCTATTTGAATTTGCTAATTGTGTATTTATTGAAAACAAGATCATGTTATAGTGTAGTTAGTGCATATAATATGAAAATTTTATAATTGAAATAATTGAAAGAAAAGAGAGCTAGGATGGAGTACACCTGTGTGTTGATATAACCATGTTTCTCCTTAGAAGTTTGATTTGTTAATGATTCTTCTTTACTAAATAATTAGAGAGAGAGGGTAAAAACTAAACCTTAGATATGTGAAGAGGAGAATTGGAAGGTGGTATTATCCTCAATCTAGTGCAAGGGTGAGTTATTCCAAGTCCATCAATATCACTAAATCTCAATTACACAACTCAATTGTTTACATAGTTTATCCAATCTATCCTATCTCACCCAAATCAAATGGTGTAACCATCTCAACCTTAAAAATGGAATTAGTGTTAGGGTTTTCAAGATCATTGAGTCTCAACTTTACTACTCAAGGTAGCCAACTATTATAGATAAATAAATCTCAATTGATGCATCTTGGTAAAGTTAGTGCATAAATGTGTATATAATTTGAATGTGTATCTATGATTTGGTGTATTTTTATGGAATAGTCACCTATAATGTGTCTCAAGATGAAGTATATATCAAAATTTAACCTTTTATCAACAAATTATGTGTAATATATTTCACAAATCTCAAAAATGTCTCAAATCTATAAAATTAGTGTTAAATACTTAAGATTTTGACCCAAGTTTATATCTAAATCATGCAAATTCTGTCAATTTCTTTCAATTTGTTTGTATATGGAATAATGTCTCTATTACATGCCCCATTCAAATTATTCCCATTTGAGTTGATCGAAATGTAATCTGGTAATTACCTTATTCAAAAGGATAAGATAACCATGCCATATATATATATATATATATATATATATATATATATATATATATCAATCTATATATGATATTTTATGATCATGTAATACCTTAGTCGTGTACACTTGGAAAACTCATACCATAGTTTTTCTTATTATTTATACACATTATTTGCTTCCACAAGTATCACATATACTCTAGATTTTCCCCCTTGGCATATCTCTTAGTTTGACCAGCATTATATTGATGACATAAACATCCCATCTTCCTCAGAATTCTTAAAATGTGGTTATCTTACACCTCTACAATTTCTAATTTTATGTTTACCCTCATTATCCCTGGACACTAATATTTGAGATAAAAAGTAGTATTGACATTACTATCCTAACCCCATGAAAGTTTCCAATGCCCTAAATTCATCCAATTTTCAAAGGAAATGTATTATAATGGTTGGCCTAAGTTATTTAATGTGAGTTATCTCTTGATAATATTGATATGAATACAATATCAACCCTCATTCATTCCTTACCTAGTAATCAAACCAAAAGGGCACCCAATAAACACTCAAATTACCAAAAGCTTTTTTATTTTTTCCTATTCTAATATTAGTCAAAGAAATAACCTAAATACAAGTCTAAACTACTAAAGGAGTATTCATAAGGTCATATTTTATAATTTACAAGCTAGATCAATATTGTACTTACTTTATACATATTACATGATTCAAACACAAGCCAACATATAAGGGAGAACTACATGAGTCTAAGACCCTCTTCTAGAGTATTAGCTATGTAGGTAACACCCTTTGATAGTGGGATCATTACAAGTCATCTCAACATCATGTGACCACTAACCCATTTTGCCCCAAGGTCATATTAAAGATGAAAATCTAGGGTTTTTTCATTTCACTAGGAATGATAGTCCATGAACCAAATATGAATGCAATAAAATAAAGTTGAAGCCAAACCTTGAAGTATCTAAGTTTTAGTATCATATTTTATATTAAACACTAGTACCAAACTCAAACACTACTGCTGATATAATTTTCCCAGACTGACATAAGTGTCTAGAGAGTTAGAGTTACTAGATCCAAAATTTAATGATTGATCTAGAATTGTCTTCCTACCTACTTTATAACTATACTAGATCCAACACTGTGTTAGCATAAAAAATAAATAAGTTCTCTATTTTATGTCATTTATATATCTAGCATAGTTTTACTTTCCATTAATAGCCTATCTTAGTTTAATAAGTTCAACATATGGTACATGTGAGTTTAGCACATTAATTAGACTATTGTATATTTGATATTCACCCTTGTACCCTATCATTTCTATATCCTTAACCCTATATACCCAAATAAGGATTTATTAATACAAATTAGGATTAAACATTTAGAGAATTAGATTAGTGTGAATGTAATTTCTTATGATTCATATGGTTTTAAACTAGTTGGGATATTAGATTGGTATACTTTTTCATTTGTTATTGGTAATATTTTGTATGCAATCCAAGCATATCCACATATTAGGGGGGTGTGTCTATAAAACATATTAATATTACACTCAACCCATCTAATATGTCTCAAAGAAATGAGGGATATCATACCTTAGATCATGATGATACCCATGTTGACACTAAGAAAAATCTTGATAGGATTATTATAGAAGAAGATTTTTAAAATGAAAATTTGAAAAAAAAATGATTAAGAAGATAATGAAAAAGTGAATGTAATTATAATTTTTTATGGGAAAATTATACAACACCCTAAATATTTTGATAATATCTTAAAAACTATACTTGAAGTTAAAAATACAAAAACCTTAGTAGACACATACTTCCTATTGAACACATTATAAATTAGTACATATAATGGGGGCATGGATTATGTATTCCAACCTTTATTTCTTATAACTACTATTGATACATCTATTATGAACTTACCCATTATTTCAACACAAATATCAGTTTCAATGCCTCTTACTACTCAAAATATGTTTCTAGCACCTTTGGTGACTACTTAAATTGTTAATCAAAATCCCACTAGGCCTATAATTCAATCACTCCTTTAAGTTGTAAAGAGATTTTAAGTTAAGGCTAAAAACATTGAATAAAAGGCTTAAAATTATTTGCATGATATATATTTGAAAGATGTGTTTAATAACCCTCATTTACTTAAGATCTCTTTACACCCTTTACCAACTAGATTTTTTGCACATAAATTCACATTTTAGGATGGCAAGGGTGATCTTGGATAAAATATTTGAATAGTTTATGTTGCATGCATTGATTATGCTTCCAATGATAAAATTTTGACCAGATTATTTTAAAGGATGCTCAAGGACTATGCTTTGAGATGGTTTTATGACTTACCTATCCAATATATAAAAGAATTAAAACCTCTTACAAATATGTTTTTGGCACATTTTTATTAACATTACCAAAAAGGTTTCATATGCTCAGATTAAAAAGATCAAACAAGGAACCAATGAACTAGTCAATGAATATATCTTTAGATATAAGACAATACTAGCCAAAATGACCAATCATATGGTAGATAAAGAGTTGTAATGCATATTCGATAAAATATTACTTTTTTATTTACATGAGTCCATTATTTTTTTAAAAATTCAATATTTCTATGACTTATGCCATGTTTTATAGGACCATGAAATGAAGTTTATGTCACAAAATAAGATCATGTCTATAGAAAACACACCAGTTGCATCTACATCTAGTACAAAATTTAAAATTAAAATAAGTTACAAAGAAAAACCTCCTGACCCTAAAAAGGAAAAAACACCATGTTTAATACATTTTCAAAATAACATAATCATTTTATCCTATATAATTCACCAAGGATATAGTCTACATATTTAGCTAAGCTTCCTACTTCATTACTCCTATGGTTGTTAGAGTGTCATATTATATCTCTCCCTCTTACTATAAAGGTTGCTGTAAATAGACCTCTACCCAAAGGATATGATGCAAATGATTATTGTGACTATTACCAAAGCCTTGGGCATTTTTTGAATAGATGTTGTACCTTAAATCATAAGATCTAGGATCTCATGAATGGCCAAAAAATTATAATTGATGATCCTCCAAAGGCAGCAAGTTCATAACCTAGTGATCACCATAAATAGAAAATATTTAATAATACTTTACAATAATATTATAGAAGGAACCACAAATTTAAATGAAATATAAGGAATATCATTCTCCATAATATTATGCACACCCAATAGATGGTGTCATTGGTAATTGAATGAAACATATACCTCCTATGGTTTAGATACCTACCATTTCCTTTGATGATAGTGAAATCAATGATGATAAATCTAATATTCATTCTCTATTCATTAGATTATACCTTGATAAACACCCCATATGTAGTGTTATGATTGATAATGGTGTAAGTTAAAAAAATTTCAACATGACATTACTTATGCATTTGGGTTATACTCATCATGATTTACACCCATCTACTAGATAAATCAGAACATTGTATGGGACGTCCCAAAAGGTTCTTGGTGAGATTGATCTACCTTTATAGGTTGGTCCTACACATGTGGTTACTAATTTCTCAATTATACATTATACAGGTGTTTTTGACATGTTGTTAAAATGACCTCAGATACACACTCTTAGGGTTGTATCTTTTACAACATATGGGTGTATTAAGTATATTCATACTAATTGGTCAATTATAGTTTCTAGCATTCCATATGAGCATCCTCTTGAATAAGAGAAATTTATACCTAGGTAATTAATTATCAATATTGTTAAGTTTAATACACCACAAAATGGTAATCAATAAGAAATCCCCTTTACTAGTGGGCCAATAGTTGAGAGACATTTACATCAAAGATAAACAAGGTTTTCCACATAATCCTCATCTTATATGCACCATACTCAAATATATAGAGCACCTCAACATGTTCCTATTATTTTTATTTATAAGAAAGCACATAATACATAGATATGGATTTTAAGAACCCCTATTCCTTATATTGGTACTTCATGACCTCATAGTCCTATTATACATACACTAAGCATCATAGATACTATAGTGACATATATTGTACCTATACATGATCCTTGGTAGTACCATTATTTTCTTTCACCTAATTTTGAGTGGGTAGATACCTATGATCACCCTTGGATGAGTTTATAGGATGATATTGTCTCTTCCAAAAATACCAAAAAAATATAAACATTCAAAAATCTAAAGACATTTTGTGGCATTTACATTTTCTATTGGCCCTTTCACATATATGTGTTAGTTCCATGTTGAGGACTAGCATATCATTTAATCTTACATGCACATAGATAAGAATACATAGATACATGATATAATTATGGGTGTTGAGCCTTCTCTATACTCATGTCAATAGGATTTTAGGGGCATCCATATTCTATGATCTTAATACACATAGGTTATATGGTTTTATGATTCATCTATAGTATCATGTTTGAGCTTACATATGTACTTACATGTGCCTATTATCCATGGTTATACATTACATAGGGTACTTGATATACTATGTACTTAACTTTTTTTGTTAACACATTCGATCCATGGGCCACTATGACATGTTTATGTTGGCTACTTATGCCTTTCCTTTACACACTTCCTTGAGTGTTCTCCCTTTCTATTATCTCATTTTTTTCAAACATTTAAATATGCTCTACTATATGTGGCCCATGCACCTATTTTTTATTCTTGGATATTTGAATATGTCATTACATTCTTGGACAATTAAATATGTGATTACTTATTATATGGAAATTTTAATATGTCATTCCTTGATTTTATAGAGATTTGACTAAGTCACATCCATTATATTTTATGACATTTGAACATCTCCTTTTTTTTGTCTCCTTAGACCATTGATTTTTGACTTGCTTGTGAGTGCTCTTTTGTGTGTGTTTTTTTTATTATTGATCTATTATTATTAATATCTAGATGTTGACATGATCTTTATCATGCATCTCAGGCCTACATGTGATCACATTGGTTCTATGCACTTCAATGATACATTTACCTAGAGATATTTCTTTCTATATGCTAGGTGGTTACATTTATATCTTTTACTATTTTACAATTGTCTTACTCTTTTGAGGTGAGGTAAATTATAGGTACTATTTTTCCCTCGCATCAAAGTAAGAAATATTACTGGGTTCATGATTGGGAAGCATGCTATCCCCACTTTACATAGTTATCAGATATCAATGGGGCCATGTCATATGAACATGGCTTCCATAAATTCATAGTTTACAAATTATAGTGGGCCAATATTTAGGAGCATGTTATCCATAATTATTTAGTATTTGGTACTTATACTAGTTTATAGATTCAGTGGTGGCATGTCATATGGACATAGATTCTACACATTAAAAGTTTTAGATTTAATGGGGACATGTTTGGAAAGCATGTTCTCCACATTCATTTAGTATGGCACTTATAATTCATACATTAAGTGGGGGAATGCTTTGGAATCATGTTCTCCACAAGTATTCATTACTCAACATATCTAATTTACAATGGGGGAATTTTAGGGAAACATGTCCTCCACATTAATATTTATCCATATATAGTGGGGACGTGCTTTTGTAAGCATGTCCTCCACACTTACACATTTTTTTGAATTAGCCAAAACACATAGTCATATGATTCCAATACACATTTGTTGTATAATTATATACATGGTACCATTATTACACATATTTTTAGCATGAGACATATCTAGGGTTCATATGTTATGCAATATGTGCCTATCATTTTAAAATCCAAATAAATCTTAGATTCTAAAATTATTATGCATACTGATACCTCATGGACTTTTACAGATTTTAAGCCAATTTATTATAGTATTTAGTTAACCATTTGGTATGGATGGGGTGATTAAATCACTCAATGTTTCCAAATATTTTAGTTTGGACTGGATCACTAAAATTCACCATGTTATAAGTATCATTCAATTTCGTGATTGAGCTAATATCAATTTTTATGTGGAACCTCATTTTTATTCCAAAGTTGGAAGCATGTGCCTTCAAACCCCTCTCTATCTCCTTGGATATATGCACTTTAAAAATTCATCTATATTTATCATAATCTCAACTTTAGATCATTATAATAATACATATTTTTCAAAAAACAACTTGCCAATAGGCAAGGTAGTTATGTTGATACATAGGTGTACTCCTAAACCTTTTTCTTTCAATTTCAATCTATTTCAAGTAATTTGACCCAGATAATATACATTGATTATACACTATAACATGTTTTTGGTTACAATTCAATCACCATGAAAACACTCAAATCGAACTCTAATAAATAACTCAAATTCAACTCAAGCAAAGATAAAGTGTGCATACACACCTAGGTACTTATTTCTTTCATTAAAATAAGAAACTTCATTACTAGATTAAAGGGGGAGAAATGTAAATGATATTTTGTGATTATGTATCACATTAGAATTGTAAACTTGGATAACTTAGACCCTAGTTTTATCTCTTAGTTATACACATGCCTTACTTTATCAAGCCTTGAATTTATTATATATTATGTCCCTTGACTTATCTCTTAGTCAAACTAGCCTTATATTAATGACACAAACATCCCATTTTGAATATAATTCTTAAATTCTACTTATCTTATACATATACAAGTTTTTAGCCTAAACCTACTCTCCTCCCTAGAAACTAACATTTGGGATAGATAGTAGCATTGACATTACTGGCATAACCCATTACAAGTGTATAGTTCCGTAAACTCATAAAATTTTCAAATGAAACATATTACAATGATCAACCTAAGTTCTTTAATGCAAATTATTTCTTGATAGGATTGGTATAAATATAATATCAACCCTAATTCATTCCTCACCTAATAATTATACCAAAAGAGAACTCAAGTTACCAAAAGCTTTCTTATTTTTCCCTTTTCTAATATCATTCAAAGAAATAACTTGGATATAGTTCTAAAGTATCGAAGGAGTAAGCATAAGATAATATTTGACAAGTTACAATCTACGTCATTAGTGTACTTGATTTACACACATTATATGATTCACACACAAGCCAACATGTAGGGGAGAACTACATGAGTTTGATGCCCTCTTCTGGAGTATTGGTTATGTAAGTAACACCCTTTGATAATGATTTTATTATGGGTCAAATCAATATCATGTGTCCTATTGAAAATTTGGCTTATCAAGGACAAATTACAATCCCTACACTAAAAAAATTTCCATGTCCTAGTTGTCCTTGGTCCTTAGATGATGCACTTGATCATCATAGTGTTCATTTCTTGTCAAGTCAAGGGATTGGGTTTCAATGTTTTGTCATCTTCATATCTCATATTAAAATTTTGATGATTTTCTTCATGGTATATTGAGTATATTAAAGTTATGGGGATGTATATAAAATTTAAAAGGTGGTGAAGATAAATAAAATCCTCATGGATAATATTTAATAATCTATAAGGTATTTTATATGACATCAAGTAGCAAATTTCCTTTGTGAATATATGTGTATATTGCCTAAAAATAGATTTTATCCTTCAAATATTAACATAGAGTAAAAAATACATAAAATCATTTATAATGTCTTTAAACACCTTCATATTCATGTCATTTACTTAAGTCAAATGTTTCATGCTTTGAAATATCTCCTCATGCAACTTTAAAATGTTGTTTTAACCTCTAAGAGTTCTCATGTGCTAAATTTGATCCTATTTTTATGGAAAAATACTTTTAATTATTATAATATCCCTCTTGACTCATTATTTTAATTATATTTCCCTAAATTAGTATTTCAAGGCTTTGAGTTTGGAGAATATTCAAAAGAAAGGATATTTTCATGAGTTTTATGTAGGAAGTATAGAGTTTTATGGACTTTTCCATACAATAAAGCTTAATAGGTTGAATTTGGAGTTATAATAGGTGTTATAAAATATATCCAAGGAAAAATTATCACAACCATGATCAAAACTAGTTCTCTTCATCCACCTAACTCCTTTTCACATCAAGATAGCCCTTCAAGTTTGTAGATGGTATGACCCTAAGAGAGAATTTAAATATCTAGAATTTTGGGTAGCGAAAGGGGTATAAAATAAATTAAATATTTGGAAATTGATTATTATTTTCTCTATTTATCATTAATGAAACATCCTTAACAATATAAGTCACTCACTATGCCTTCTTCATTCAAACAAGAAACTAATTTTTTGAGTTTTTTCCTTTTTTGGGAATCCTGATAGTAAAAGTTTGTGGAGATTTTAAGGATTATGTGAAACCTTCCCATGATAGTATTGAAATTATTTCCAAATTTTTTGGGTCATATGGATCTCAAAAAGATAAATAAATGCAAATTATTCAGTCTGTAAATATTTTAGAGAGACTATATGGATTATGAGATAGAAGAATATCAAGATTTGTTGGAATTTTGCTTACATGAGTTTCATTCATGTTAGATTTCCTTAATTTAAGTGATAGAGATATTAGTCAAGGATAATCCCCCTCAAACACCATATATAACCCTCAAAACTCATCTTAGTCATTGTTTAACATATATTAAGGTATTTTAACAAATGTTAAGATTATTAGTAGAGTCCTAGGTTTCTTTTACACAATGTATATCTAATTAAAAATCCTCCAAAAAGGTATATTTTATTTTTATATATGATTATGGTTCCATAATTACCTTTATGACTGTCTGATTTGTGGATTCATGTTCATTTAACCTCCCTCTTGTGTCATCCCATCTCATAGTCTTTTTACTACCATTCACCATTATAAAATCTCCATCTCCATCTCCATTCAATGTTTCCCATCATCCATTAACTATAACTACCTATCCCCTCAGTTTAATCTCATGTATCCATTATCAAATAATATTCAAGGACACTATAAAGCATTATGGTCATGAATAAACTAGGCATGCAAACATCAATACATTGCTAAATATAGCTTAAATATCATCTACAACCAAGGGCATAAAACATATATAATATATTGTTGGTCAATTCAAAAGAAGGTATTTGGATTGAGGTCTTGAAGTAAGTTTTTCACTCTCATTAAGCTATCATAACACTATGGAAATGTTTTTAACCTCCTTCAGATCCTTTATCACCCAATCTTTGTCTCATTCCATACAAGCAACATAGTAATATCCACCTATACTGATGATAAGAAGAGGTGAGATAAAAGATACAAACAAGGATATATTTGGATATTTAAAGGGAGATTTGAGATAATGAATAAATTAAAGTGAAGACAAATAATTAGAGTGAATATTTTCAGGTCTATTGGTGTTGTTTCAAGACCTAAAAATATATACAATCCATACAAGGGCCAAACTTATATACATAGGACTATATGAAGATCATCTATTTTTCAAGCTAATGTGTCATTAGAGATATGAAATATGTTTAAACCTAATCAAAATATTTGAAAAGGTTTATGGAATATTTGAATAGGTTAGGACCTTGAGGGATATACTAGATCATTTTGGCATGTCAAGATGATCCTAAGAGTTGAATTGATGATCCTAAGACACCTACAAGTTACTTATGGAACAAGTTGTTATTAATGGTAAAGAGAGAATAGAGATATTTTCTGAGAATAAACCTTGATCTCAATTAAGATTATCTAGGGTTATGAGGGTCAAAATAGGTTAGTAATGTGATATGGGTAGAGTTCACAGTTGTAGTCAAAACCTTCTCAAATCATCTACAAGCTTGACTCTTAGGCAAACTCAGTTTCAAACATAATGGATAATGACTTGAATAATTGAAAAGACCTTAAAGAATATTTTAATTTTAAATATATTATCATTTATCATTGAAGGATATAACATCAATGATTATTCCTAAGGTAAATCATGAAATCCACAGGCTTGTGTACTAAAAAAACACTTACATGCACACCTAATAGAGTGGACTCAGTCCTATATCTAAGCAAGAAGGAAGACTAAGAATTGAAATAATTTTGAGATATTTGAAACCTAAATAAGTTTTATGAGTTTTTGAAGAAGGTTAGTGTAGAGGAGGTGATATTTTAAATTATAAGTTTGCACTCAAGAGAACCCTATAGTTGGACCTTCATCTACAACAAATCAAGAAAGTGTTAAAGCAATTTCAATGTATGGAAGGTAGACATGATTCCTTGATAAATTAGGTTGTTATATAATTAAATAAAACATGGAAATTTTTTATATAATTAATCACATCAAACTTATTCACACCTTCACATATTAAACTTAAGAGTGACAAATCAATCTCAATCACAGACCTTTTGAGACACATGCAACCAAAGCTAGTCTTGGAAGATTTGAGTGTTGAAGCATCTAAAAATGGAGTTAGGTTATAATTTTTGGTAAATATGATCATTATAAGTATTTAAAAATTTTAATATGATAATAAATTTCATATGTTCATTATAATCACTCACTTTTATAACATATATATACCCTAGTCTACTAGCAGTCAAATAGGAGACTAGATGCACATTTGGAAAGTTTTGAGGAGAAACATAGACTTTAGATTTCATGAAGAGGTTTTGAGACATGTAAATTATGATGATAGTTAAATTATATTATTTTTAGGTTTAAATACAATCAATATTCAAGATAAAATTCCCTTGAGGGATAACTAAAGAACAAAGATCCAAAATAGGCATGTGTGCATAGTCTTATGACCCTTTATTTGTTTTGAGGTTTGTTTTAAGATTTATGAGATTTTAAGAGAATTTTAAAATATATATCAATATTTTATTATATTTATAATCATATTATATACATGATAAGTAAAAAATTAGTTACTAAGTCGCTTTCAAGCTGGACTGTCAAGAAACCTTAGGCTAGAGGAATCAAGGCATATAAAGCATAAGGTGCCTTTGAGGCTTAGATAAATTTTTTTTATTAATATAATAGCATATATTATAGGTTTATAACTCCATAAACATTTCATTTAATTATTAATAATCATTTATACCTCTATTGTCTCCATACACACATAGGCAGGTGGACCAAACCTATAGGCCATCATTAGAGAATGGAATAAGGTTAAGGATTTAAGTTGTTATAATAATTTAATGGTGTTTAAATATGTTGTATAAGGTAATAAATATGTATCATGATTATTTTTTACGCAAAATTAACCTAAAAGTCACTCAGACCTCCAACACTTAGATTAGGCCTAGAAACTAGTTTTTAGGCCTAAAAGACTTGTATCACCTTGGGACACTTTCAGACATTACTAATCAAGATGAATTAATAAGAAGTTTTAATGGGATATCTCAGGTCCCATGAAGGTTATTTAAATAAATTAAATTCAATATAAAGGTAAACTTTATCTTGGGTGCTAATTCAAACTATTCAGTCTAAATAGTCAATTCAAGTTGCATTTTCAAGAGCTCATATCCTTCACCATAGGAGGATTTAGACCAAATTATCTTAATATGATTTTAGTAACCATATTAAATATAAATTAATTAATTATTTAGGTTTATTTATGATTTTAGGTTTATGAACCATCACTAAGACTATAAGTAGGTCCAAAATCCATGTAAAACCCTACAATCAAACTTCTCTACATACATATCTTTGCACACTTTTTTCATGGGAACCCAAGATTATCAAAAAATTTAAATTTTTATTGGAATAAATATCCATGTAAATAATTTATGGTTTGTATATCTATACTTTATGAACCATCGTTAAGAAGGTTCACCTCCAAAACCCTCCCTAAACCCTCCTACAAACCAATTTTGAGAAAAATGAAGTTTATTGAAATCAAATATACATGAATCACCATATAAACTATTTCATCACGAATTAAACTAATTTATAGTTCTAACCATGGTACCATATTGTATGTAACTATATGGACCTATCATAAAAATAGGGGTTTTTTAAGAAAAAGTACAAAAATAGAGGCATAATGTAGTTTAAGATGATTCCAATCATTAGAGAAAGAATTTTTACACTTTTTAAACCTTATTAATCCATAATATTCTCAAAACCATTATTTTAAATATATCTATCAATCTCTTCAAATCATCCAGTTTGGAGGAGTGAAGGATAAGGTGACCTAGTCACCTCATTTAGCAAAGTTTCAGATGTTTCTTGCTCAAGGATACCTATATCATAAATAAGGAATTGTTTTAGGTCCAAAAATTAATTTTCCAAAATTTTATAAGGTTTAATATATATTTTTCATGGTCATCAAGTACTAATATTTAGGCTACTAGGCCTTATTGGCCTAGTAAACATACTTGGTCAATAAGGTAAAGTGAAAATGGAACTGAAATCTATTGATGAGAGACGATGTAGAGTATACACACCACATAAATGATCTTAAGTGGAAATCATAGGAATAATATATCCTTAAGTGGCTAATGAATGAGTTAACTAGTCTTCAAGTGGAAATTCCATGCACAATTGGTCCTTGAGTTATCAATCAACACATAACTGATGTTTATCATGAGTTGACTAACCCTTAAGAGATATTCAATGCATGACTAACCTTAAATTAGATTTATTTGACAAATAATGGCATAAAATTATATAATATGAGTTTTAAAAAGTCATTTATATCCACCACCTTATTTTCAATGTCAAAGAACTCATTCAAAGAGCATGCAAGAGCACCAAACATAGATATATGTCCTAAGGACTATTTATAGCAAGTTGTAACTAAAGTGATCTAGATTTGATGGTCATTGATGACTCTTTATTCTCTCATATATGAAAAATTCTTCTTCTCTTTATTCATTATTATATATATTCATGTTTTTAAGCCTTTTTCAAGATCCCTCTCTTGGGCATGATGAAACTCTATCAAGATTGAGCTTTGTAACCTATTGAATTAATAAATAAACCATTAAAACTACTTCACTACTAGCTTATAGTGTGTTTATGCTTGTTCATATGTGTATAAGTGGTATAAATCTTCCCTTAACATGTCTTTTTCACACATATATGTTGATTAGTTGTCTTATATAGGTTGTATTAATTAGCAAATTTTAATGATCATACTTGAAGTGTTATCTAGTTGAAAGTGTTTTATGAGATTCCTCTCATCCTTGAAATCCAAGTTATAGTCATCCATCAAGACCTTCATATGAAACATTGTTGCTTGGGAGCTTTGGAGATAATGATTTAGTTTATTTATGGTTCATTAGTTTTAGTTGGAGTTCAAATAGAGTGGATGAATGATTACATTAGGTGCATCACCATTTCTAGAGTAGGATTTCCCTTTTAGTTATCTTTCTAACTCTTTTCACCTCCAAATAAAAGTAGGTTTTATTAAACTAAGAAAATTTGATGTATCAGAGGAGTTCTCCTCATAATTTATAGGTTTGGTCTAAGTACAAGTATCCCACAACTTGTAGACCAATCTGATGTTAGTCTAGGTTTGAAGGAAATATGAAAAATCTACTTTAGTAGGGTGAAATTTTAGGTTTATAACATTCCCACTAACACATTTTCCCCCAAATTCACATTAAAGATGGAAATCTAGGGTTTTACCATTTCACCAAGAGTGACAATCTATGACCTAGATTTTAATGTATCGATGTGAAGGTGAAACTAGACTTATAAGCATCCAAGTCATTACATCTTTTTTCAACTGATATTCCATACAATATACCATCATTAAATTCAGACACTAGTGTTAATGTAACTATCTCAGGATAATGTGTCTAGAGAGATAGAGGCACTATATCCAAATTTTGATGATTGATCTAGAATTGTCTTCTTTCATGATTTTTGCTTATACTAGATATAACACTACATTATCATTAAAAGCATCTAATTACTCTCTTTTATTTAATTTATATATCTATAATAGCTATAATTTCTATTAATATCCTATATTAGTTTAATAAATTCAACATATGGTACATCTAAGTTTAACACTTAAATTATCTTATTGTAGTTCTAATATTCACCCTTGTACCCTATAATTTATAAATCCTTAACCTTATATACCCAAGTAATGATTTATTAATCTAGATTAGGTTTAAACATAATCATGTAGTAATGAATCATATAATAGTATAATGTTAAAGTAGAAGTAACAATGAAGCTTACAATATCCAAACTTAATAAGCCCTAATATGTATGATATGGATCATAGAAACATCTCGGAGTAACAAGAATAATCTTAGTAAAAAATAAATCACACACACATAACATCACTCAATGTCACACAAAAATGTTCTAAGGATACCAAAAATAAGGGGTATGTTCAAATGTCACACACTTAAAGGAGAAGACATGTTCAAATGTCTAACACCAAAGAAACAACACTCAATGGCACTATGGCCAAAAAGTAAGGAACATGTTTAAATGTTCCATGATCAATAAAATGTATCAAAAAATAAGCAAACTCAAGTAATCCTTGTGAGAAGATTAATATGTGAAATATAAGCAACTAGCATAAGCATATTATTCTATTTCCTACATACTTGTGTTATCAAATTGTCTTGTAGCATATCATATCTAACACATTGCATAAGGTGTAAGCATGAGTATAGACATGTGTAAGTGTTATTATATAATATTAACATTATAATGTAAATTTATCATACAATAATATCACTTATATAAATTTTGATCAATATAATCAGATGCCCTTAACATAGTGTGTCATGCTAGTAGAGGAAAAGTCCAACATATACAAGCTCATATATTATGGATCTAGTGTATGCCTATATCACACTCAAGTATCCATGAAACATACTTTTTTATATAAATTAAATGATGTGATATATACTAACATATATGAAAAAACACATATAAAAACTAATTAAAATGTAAATGTTAAATATTATTGTATTCTTTATTTTTTTGAATGTTTTGTATTTCCTTGATTTTTTGTATTTTAGGGAAAATAATGATAGCTAATGATCCCATCTAAGGGATACTCATAGGCTTCACTAGAATTAATATATGGTAAAAAAATTGGTTTTGATGTTAAGGATCATGTATATATACCAAATATATAATTGAATAATCTATAATAATCTATCAATGCCTCATAGGAATATATGGTGATAAAGCATAAATATAATTTTTAGTGGTTTGTGGAACCCAATTATTAGTGCTATATGAATTTTTTGGTGTAAATTTAATTATGGGTTTTTTTACTCTCTTTAAAACATGTTCATCTACTCTTATTAATTGGTTAGGTCATGTAAGTGTAGTTGAGGACTATGTGGAATCCATAATATATTCTTGATGTAATGGCCTCTCAAATATTGGTCATCGAGGAAAGGGGATTTCATTCATGATTAACCTTAATAGGTTGTATAATTATATAAGTTTGAATAAACTTCACTTGTTGTAGTGGGCGTTCATAATAAATCCCTAAAAATGTAATATAAGGCCTTTAAACTATATCATATATTCTATGGGGGAGCATTACAAAAGTTCCATCTAATGGGTGTCCATAATGTGGTGGGAGAGGATGTGCATGATATTACATTTACAATTTTAGTTTTTCTTTGTAATGATATTGTAATGGATTGTTGAATATATTTTGGTTTTTAACCCAAATCCTTTAGAGGAATATAAAATGTGATTTTTTCCATTTAGATCTTATATCATATGATTTAACCTATAAAATATATTTGTATAATTCCAATCACATTAGTGATAGTCACAATAAGTATTTGAATCATATCCTTTTGGTAGAGTTCAGCTCATATCAACCTATAATAGAAGAGGGAGAGATATGAGATGACACTCCGCAAGTTTCTTAACGAGTGAGGCTAGAGACTCAATCATGTAAAATTTTTATTAGGTGCAATGGATAATAAACACCTATTAGATTATTGTGGCATGGTATTAACCATTATTTTTATTCCTTTATAACCTTTGTATCCATGGTTTAATGAACCAATACTTGAACATGTAAGGAAAAATACCGATCAATAATATGTTGGAGTGGTAAATTCTTATTTTTAAGGAAATAATATGCTCTATACATTTGATAATATTGAGTATAAATGCCACATATGGTGGATTTAAATTAGTTATAAAGGTTGTCATCGTAATGCTTTTAAAAAAAATATTTTTATCAATAAGACTTGTGTAATAAATCCAAAATTGAAACATTATTGGTAACATCATTAGAGTTATTTGTAATATTTTATGTCGATGATACATGATTATTTTACTCCCTTTTAATTCCTTTATTTTTAATACTTTTAATATAAAAATAATACGTTGATCAAGCATGTCCTTTGAGGGTAAACATTTACAACCAAAATTAATGAGATATGTATTATTTATAAGATATTACATAATAGACAAAATAATCTAGTTTTATATCACTTGGTACTTGGGTTCACATAAGGATTCATATAAGATATCATAAATAGTTGACTTTACCAAAAGCTCAAGGTGTGAGATCTTATCATGTGTATTAATGAGCCATGGGTAAATAATGGGAGTGGGTTAATAGTTTTTAAATTAAATAGGATCTAGGGGGAAAAAAGGTTGGGATCATGTACATTGGAACTTATTCAATATAGAGAAGGGTTAAATATTTGTGAAATGAGAATTTTAAAGAGATACTAAATTTTTATCATGTTCAATTAATCTCTTTATTTTTACCAAATTTTTTACTCTATTTTATTATATCATTGATTGATTTAGAAATGTATGAGAGATAAAAAGAAATCACCACCATAATTTATTGTTCATTGAAATACCTACTATATATATTCATATTAAACATTATCGATTCCTTTGTAACTAATGTATATCTGATTTTAAGATTTTAACAATACAAAAAAAAAAAAAAAAAAACCCTAAGGTAGGCTAGGATTGGCACATGAAGACTCAAAGGTCAGGTTATCCAAATTTTTAACCATTTTTTGTTTTATTAATGGTTGGGGGAGAATAGCCTAATAAAATAAATGGATAAAATATTATAAAACCATCTAATTAAAGGATTTAGATTCACAATATTATGATACAGTGATGAATTATGAAAGTATGATAAATATAGAAAGTATAATGCCAATATTAATTTGAATGTAACAACATAAATAAGAAACAATTCTTAGCTTATTTACTATTGTGCATGTGGATATATTAGATGCAGTTACATGAGAAGATAGGATGATTCTCTAAGGTGATTCATCATATTTTGAATATTTAATATTTGTCAATTTGGACACTATCACCAAACTGTGGACACTAGTGTTGACACTTATATCCTCAATCTGGCACTATTATCTAGAATAAAATAAATTTCTTTTTCTATAACTTATAACTATGCATGTTAGGGTTCATTTTTTCCTTATAGATTGTCAACTCATATCATGTGCATAGGTTTTGGATATCATTATTTTTCTCAAAACCCTAAGTCCTCTAATTTTGGCATGCCACATTATAAAATGGGGGTTATTAGGCTCAATTTAAATTTATATAACCTTAAAGACTCCTATGTCAATGATCACTACCTACATATCTATATACTTAGAAGAGGGCCTCAGTTTGATGTAGTTTTCCCATTATGTGGGATTGTATGTGAATAAATATATAATATGATATATGAAAGTGCATGTAGTGATCTATCTTATAACTTGGAAAATACTGCTCATGGTTTTCTATTTTAATGCTTCATACCTATAAGGATATTTATCCTATTAATTATTTGGAAATAGGAAAGAATAAGGAAATATAACTTAGTTTTGCAAATGATGAAGTGTGAGCTTGATAATTGTTTTCTTGATAATTATTAGATTATAATAAATGGCATTTTTATTTTTTAAATTATACCACACATTTTTACATGATCTCATGGGAGGGTTAAAATAGTACCATAGGTTTACAAATCAAAATATTTTCAAATTTTACAATTGTAAGGCTCATACACTAGCATCAGATCTAGGACACTAGTGTCATAATTTGAATGATAGTGCTTGTGGGAATATAAAGTTAATAAAGATATGTAATTGTCATAGTAGGATATAAATCAATTTTTATGTAACCTATGGACTAAAAGTGATATGGGTAATTAGATATTAGGGTTAGACTATACGATAAGCATTTAGTCATAGTGAGATGGTGAATATGGGCCATTTGAAAGTAGGAAGGTCATGAATTAAAGGGTTAGGCCATGAGTGATATTTGGTATGTGTATAAGAATAGTTTATCATAAATAGTTATATTGTAGTATCTATAGAACCCTCATGACTGATATCTATATTGTCTCACATGTTCCTAAAAAACTCTCATTCACACCATAATCTACACATGTTTCTTGTAAAGTACTATAGTGTGCTATAGTATACCTCAATATATCACTATTACTCTCAAAAGTGGAGGCATTGGTTGTCTATCTATCTTAGCATAAATATCATGTCACTCACTCTCAACTACATTAAATGTAATGGAAGTAATGGGAATAGGGTCAAAATGGGGTGCATGTACATGTTCAATATGGTATACTCTCCTAATTATGCCATTGACAACTATATTAAAATAAATGTCTTACATCAAAATAAAATTAGACATGTCTATCATGGTAACCTCCTACTCATAACTTGCACCAAAACATAGTAAAAACAAAATATATTATAAGATTATAAATAATAATCTAAAAACTAAAAACAAACATAAAAGTATACATATATACTTATGTGTGGATATAGTAGCGGCTACAACATCATCCATAGATGGGTCTAGGGTATCTTGATCTACTTCTCCACCTCCTCCTAGTCCTAAATTAAATCCTCCTTGATTAAGGGCACTCCAACTAGATCTTATACAATAATAAAAATAAATGTCACCTATTATTTATCCACCATTGAGTGTATTGTGTAGTGCCTCCCACATCATCCATATGATTAGTTATAAGAGAAGGACCTACATTGTCTACACCACTAAGACTTGGATTATTATCTTCATGATGGCAAGACCTCATAGTCTATGTCCAAGAGTATGATGCTAGAGGTACATCTTTTTGTATTTCAAATTATTGAGTAAACCTCTCAAATTAAAATTTCTCCACAACATAGGGAAACTAGACATGGAGCCATAATCTGACATGAATGTGTCATAAATTTGTCACATATTCAAGCTAGTTACCATAGCTTATGTATGTCATCCAAACTATCCCAATAGGTGTGACCCTATCTAGTATAACATAATACTCCATTGTGCTCAAACCCCATTTCCTCTCTATCACCCATTCCTCTTTAAAAAATTGGGTGGACCAAAACACCATGAGTCCATCTAATTAGCTACACTATATTAGTATGCTCATATTCCCAGACATGGGAGTAAATTCACAACACTACTACCTCTAATGGGGATATCCAAAGTAAAACTCTAAAGAACTTTGTAAATTGGGAAACCATAGTACTGCTTGAAAAATATCTCTTACCCCTCTAATCAATGGTATTAAAAAAATCATGCATATAATAAGAGATGGAATTGACACCACCATCCACTATAAAAAAATAAACAAGAAAAGAACATATTAATTTATACAAATGCAAAACATCTAAGGTTATGATTTCCCCCAGTGTCATCACTCTGGAGTGTACCCTACTTGAAGATGTGCAAGCACACCCTCACTCCAATTGATACAATGGGAAATTTTTAAAGTGTGGGTAACTCTATGATGAGAAGAACCACTAGAGAGGGTTGGTTCCCTTAATATTTTTCAATAAATTTGACTACTATGATTTTTATATGAAAAGGGTAAAATAAATTGAAAGGAAATCCTAATTATAAGGGGGTGATACCCCTAAATTGTCCAAATACTCTAAAGTTATTGAAATCAATGCACATATATAATCAATGAAATTTATATTTCTATCCTTAATAAAAAAAAGTTTTAGATGAAGGGTTGAAAACCTCTTCAAATGACTTATAAAAGGGTGTGATAGAGAAAGATAAGTGAGGAAGGGCCCTTCCAGAAGGAGATAATCTCAATTATACGTTGATTCACAATCAAATACACACTATTATTTTGTCAAAACTCAGACAAAAAATAGAAACTTCTTTTATTGATAAATGGTCCAAATTACAATTTCTCAATTAGCTTCAAGAATAATCCAAAAATGGATTTATTAAGCCAATAAATATGTCTTAAACCCTAATTATAGCCAATATGGAGTTCAAAAAAAGGGGAAGGGTTAGTCTTGGTTAACTCAACTCAAGATCTAAATCCATTTACAATATTTAAATTATTTCATAAAATATTTTACCTCTACAAAAATTTCATGTCTCTCAAAACTTGGCATAGGAATATGGTGGGCCCATTATGACAAGTCATTAACATTAAATTCCCAAAAGTCACCAAACATGCATGAACTTCAAGGTTGGCATAGAAGAGATGAGGTGGATCTAAATTTGATAAGTCAAACTTTATTACATAGAATGCTACACCATATCTTGGATACTTTAACTCCACTTGAGGCTGAGTTGAAGTGCTTGAAAGACTTGGATGACAAGTTAACCAAGAATAGATGCTTGATTTATGAACTAGTCAACCAAAGTGCAAGAACAGTCAACCCTAGTTTAGCCTTCCCTTGCATCAAAAAATACATTGATGAGTGAGAAGTGCATGAAAAATATATGGAACAGTATAAAAGTGGTGTTTAAACTCAAAATATAACTCTTTGAATAGCCTTCTAATATCAAACTCAAACTTAGCCTTTTGAACAACTAAGCTAATTTGACTAGCAAGCCATATAGGTCCATTTTATAAAATTGGATGCCATGAAACCTAAAAAAAAAAAACCTAAAAAATAATTCTGCATCATCAAAATTATTATTCTGATGAGAAAAACTTCGCGAATTAGTCAACATGCTTGACTAGGCCAATTTTACATAAATTTTTAGCAGACTGGCCATTTTTATTGAGTTAATAGGAAAAATTCTAGGATGAGTTCTGACCAAATAAATAGTTTAATATGAACAAAAATTTCTAATATTTGAGTTCCAATGATTTTATTCTATTAAATTTCCTTGTACTTAAATTTACACATTTTTTTCATAAAAAATGTGATTTTTTCCCTCATCTGTATAGATCTATGCATTAAATTTACATTTATGTAATCCTATTAGAGTTTAATTTATGTTTTAAAAGGTTTTATGTTGATCCATAGTGATTTTATTGCAAGAAAATCCACTTTTCTCAAAATTGATTTTTAAGGTGTTTCAGAAGGTTCTAAAGTTGGAACTTCAAACTGATGATTCATGAGGTACAGACCTCAAAATATTGAAATTATTTCATTTATGGATATAAAATTTACCCCTCTAACATCCTTGAAAATATTAGGCTCCCATGTGAAAGATATGAAAAATTACCATGTGAATGAAATTTGTTTATGGGAAATTGACTACATTTTGGGTTGCTTAGGCTCTTAGCCATTTTTCATAAAGTGCATCCCCTAAATAGATCTCAATTGTTCATTAATTATAATTAAATATGGGTAATCAAAAAATACTAGGATATTTCATCTCAACTCCACACGTGGTGAACAAAACAAGCATCTGAACAGGTGGCTCGGAAGGGTGCCTAGAATTACAAAAAGTGAAAAAACTTCACCAAGATGAAAATTAGTCTTCAATTTCTTAAAAAATCCTGAAAAAATAATTTTATGACCTATACCAAGCTATAAAAACACTCTAAAAAATATTTTGCTTGAAAATTCAAAAATACCCTTTTTGGCCTAAGTACCTATTTACCTGCAAAACACTATGTGAGCATGGTTTTCATATAATTTGGAGTTTTTACACTCTTTTAAGGTCTTATTATGATTTAAAAACATCATCCCATTATTATCAATCTTTCACTTGGTAATAGAAGCTTCTGAGGCATTTTGGGACAAAGCATGCTTCAATGGTGACCTCAAATAAATAGGTTGAGGTCTGAGACAAAACAAAAAATATTTTCACTTTTAAAATGGATATTAAATTTGGTACAAAATTTTCCCAACTTTTGATGACTCTTTTTACAAAATTTTAGGTCTTAACTCTGCTTTTAGCTCCCATAATCTTCAATTGTCTCCAAATTTTGACCTCTATGCATGGACTATCTACATTTTTGATTGATTTTTCATGTTTTTGAAGTTTTTTCATGATTATTTGAGGATATAAATTTCAAAATAATCTTAATTAATCTCAATAGTCTCTTGAATATTTTGTAAATAGCCTCTACCCCTATTTCCAATCATAAAAAGACCTCCAAACAAGGCAATTAGGTTTCTTAAATTGTTGTGTTTGTTGATTTAAAGAGGTTTTTGACGAATTTTTAGCATATGAGTGGTCATTTGATCCTAAAAAAGTGATTAAAAATTTTATATCAAATGGAAACTCTCAACATATCTCCTTCCCTTCAAATTGACTAGTGTCAAGCTTATAAGGCCTTGGATTGTACATAATCTATATAATGGCCTGTTGAAAGTGCTTGGGCACTGTAATTGATTATTTTATAGATACATTTCATGTTTTTATTGATACTAGTGATTTTTTAACCCTTCATGAAATATTATTACTCTTCAAACACTAAATCCCTACCAAGAGTTCAAAACCCTTGTTGGATAGTTCAAAGTAACAAATCCTTCCTATGTTGTAGGTTATCATTTGATGTGTAATACTATAGACATAGGTATTAGAGGAATTTTCAATGGTTTTAAACCACCTCAAAATTGTTAATCCAATGAACTATTTATTTGAAGACAAACCCTACCATCAAACTTCATGCATTCAAACTCCTCTTTAGCCCTAGTCATGTATGTGATCCTAAGGTTGTAGCCTATGATTATTGGGGTAACTGACTATATATGACATCTGAAATATTCAATATTTTTTTCCTTAACAACCTATCCTTCTATTCTAAACTATTTTTTCCCTCTTGCAAACACTTATTCCTCAAAATACAATCTCCCCCCTTGAACCTAAACCTTATATTAAACTTTTGACTGTGTTTCTTCATATTTGATAACCCTTATACAAACTGAGAATAGGGTCTCTTTAGGGTTTATATAGTTTTAACATGTTATTAATTTCACCTAAGTCCTAATCATGATAAATATGCTTTAAAAACAAGATCCTCTTCTTAATGATAAAAAACCCTCAAAGGGACATCAACACTCATTAGCCACTATGAATATGTTTGTACAAGCCTATAGGGTTAATAAATGTCTCATTATCTCCACCAAGCCTTAAATTAACTTATAGAGTCCCTTTCCATCTTGATTATTAACTTCTCTCAACACCTTGTCAAAACCCTTTGACCTTTAAATCACTATAAAGATTACAACCCCTGTACCTAATATTCCTCCCAAGGCAACTTTAGATGGTTGTAAGTCAACATTTGGGGTTATAGGTTAATTTTCAATACCTTTAGATTTTATAGATTAAAATTATTCAATAAAGTTTGAAAATTTAAGAAATTATCAGTCTCAAAAGTTTATATATCCATTTATGGTCAACTAGTCATTGAAATTCCATGCCTCATAAAGATTAAGCCTCCTACTATGTTATAGGCCTATATGATTCCAATTGGAACTATAGATGGGTATAGGGATTATCAAATAGGTTTTATCTTGGTCTTAACTCAACAAGACTCCAAATTCACTAAAATAATCTCTTCCTCTTGAAACACTTCAACAAACTCAACCTCTCCTTTAGATGCTTATAATTGACTCATCCTTTCATCATGGCTATAGGGTACTATCTGTACAGGACTGTAGAGATTCATTTAGTGTAATTTAGTTATCTTTCTCTAAAGATTGAAAAATTCACTTTGATTTTGTGTAAATATCACTGACCAAAATGTTTATTCATGCATATAGGTATCCAGAACCTACATGTTTTAAAAGCATATAGGAAATGCCTAACTGTTATATCCCAATATATAGACCTATAGGATCCTTCTTAAGCACTATGGGTCAACATTTAACCTTTGAATAGCTTGAGATTGAAACATGCTCCAATTTGAAGTGAGCATGACAATCAAAACCTTAAGAACATACTTCTCAATCCTTGAAAATACCTATCCACACTTAGTCTTGTCATAAGATCTACATGACCACACTTAGTTATATACCCTATTACAGATGCCCAGTCCATATGATGCTTGTAGGTCATCTTTTATGATATATATATCATTTTACCTCTAAGGAGGATACTCAAAGACACATGGTCTTAAAAAAACCCTATCTTAGTTAAAAAAATCTTTGAAAATCTCAAACCCTTGGCCTATAAACTTTATTCCTCCTCAATGAATCTTGGTTGTAGCTTTCATTTTCACTACAATGGTTATAGCTTGCTCTTGATAAGCTTGACTGTGTTCTTTAAGCTTTATTCATCCATTGAGGAATAGGGCTATGAGTTAAAATTATGCCTTAGAAGTCCCATTAAACTATGAAATTCTCCTCCCTTGATGCTCTTATCTCTCCCAAACCTTGAGTTTATTTATTTAGATAACTAAAACCTCAATACTATAGGTATGATCCATATAGGGCCTATATGATACTTTATGTAGCACTGTAGGTCATTTCTATGAAGTATAAAACATGAGAATAGGCTCTTGTAGGTTATAAATTTTATGGTGGAACTTGTATAAACTTCAATGACCTAGAGAAAAGGTCAAAACTACTTGATATTTAAAGAATGATATTCCATCTTATAACTAGTTGTAGATGATTGTCTAGGCATATTGTAGGTTAATTTTCTTTGATTTTAGGCCTTATTCAACTCCATATACTTTACCTATTGAAACCTTCATAAGACTAGGGTCCTTGATTCTATTCATGCCTTTATGGTGACCAAACAAACCTCTTTGAGTTTAAAAGAAAGTTCATTGTGGTACCAAATAAGCCATTTTGGAGTGGCACATGCCTATAGCTGTATTTTTAAGGGTTGTAGATGAGTATCATGATATTTATGACTCTAATCATCCTAAGACACCTAACCTTCATAATTGTAAAACTATTTTAGATCTACCTTTCCATGACTATACATGATCATGTCAAAACCCTTATCAAACACCCTTTAAAAACAATCATTTCTCTCCTCAAAACATGATTGTGCATATGGCCTGTGTATGGAAATGATTAAAAATATCCCTAAAAGGGCTCTAAAACATGTTTAAATCTTGATAAAATTTATTCATATATAAGATAGGGTCTTATGTAGTCTCCCTTTAGCCATTCTAACTTCTTGATTGATGTCTTTTGTACATACCCGTGTACTTGACTGATATATGTTTGATATAGGTTTTCATTTAATAAAAATACTAAGACTCAAGGTTCAAAATTGCCTTAGGACCACCTTCATGAAATCTCATTCCCCATTTGTGGAATGCTTGATCCTATTTACCTTGAATAGGATCTATTATTAACTCATAAATCCTCATAGTACTTTATGATCACACTTGATTGTGTAACCTTGCTATAGATGTTCATATCCATGTGATTTGATGCTTCAATGACCTATATCTTCCTTTTTATCATGATTGATAATCCCAAATATCTATCCATTGGCTCCATTAATAAAGATCATTAGAATTGGGATAGGTATGATGGGTGAGTGAAGTGAAAGGACATGATAAAGGATGGAAAGAAGCTTAAAACATAGTGATAATGGTTGTGGTAGATAATGGTATGGGGATGAGAGGGATGGTGGTGGAAAAGGAGGTGAAGAAGCATGCCAAGACCATGTTAAGGATTCACAAGCAAATATGGTCACTGAAACATAAAAACACATGAGTTTGGATGCCATTATAGGATTGAAGGAGATTGAATTTGAGTCATGGTTTTCTCAAAAAACCTCAAAATATGTGAGAATTCCTTAAGAAATGCTAAACTAGCCTCCTTTGAGACACTAGAAAGCATGGAGATGGATTCCTTAATAATAAAACCTAAAGAATATTTGACAATTATTCTTTAAAATCATGCACACTTGATTAAAAACTCTATAAAACACAAATTCTTGACAATTTGATACTACCTTCTTCTTCTTAGACCATACAAATCTTCCTTGAAACTCATACTATTTATTTTATTGGCTGAGTTTTAATCCTCTATTTGACCTTGAATTGGATAAATAACACCTTCATAATGCCATGGATAGATAGATAAGGCCCTTAATATTGTGTAATAATTTGTTTTTTTTTTTAGAAATTCCAGCTTAGTGAAGAGAAAATGAAGAAAAACAACTACCTTTATGCATGTTAGGTAGAAATTTTTTCCTTGAATTAAATTGGATAGTTCATAAACATGGATAATAAAATTTAAAAACTACTTGAACCATTAGGAATCCCTTTGAGTCTAGTTTATTCACCCAAAATTTGAGATATGTACTCTTCTCCAATAGACTGTACCATCAAAAAAACTACAAGCATGTCACTCTATTCCAATAAGTAATAAAAAAAAACAAATATGGTTTATGGCCTATATGTCCATTAAACACCATGTAATTACTTTTGAATCCTACTAATGCCCTGCAAAATACTTTCCTAGCCTTGGATGTATGGATTCCATACTATTGCTTCAAAAATGAAGAAAATAAGCTCCTTTTGGCCTTTTGAAGGAAGATTTCACTTTCCACCACCAATTCTAGAATATTTTATAATAATCACGTGCCATACATGCAAAAATACAATTTTAAATCTTTTTCATGTTTTAAAACTTGCAAAATGGAACATGTGGGCTAGTTTTGGGCCTTTTAAGGCTATTAAACATATCAATTAACCTTTTCATAAGTTGAAACCTAGGACTTAGGATATTTTCATGTTTTTTAACATAATTAAATGTCTTTTGGAATAATTTGATAACTCTTTATATCATTTTTGATGATTTTTACCCCATTTTTTGACATTTTGGCCAAAATTTTGCACTTTTAGGACCATAAATGACCAATTTGACCAGTTGTATTAGGAAATTGACCATTTTGGGGAAATTTTTTGAATAATAAGGGTATTAATTTGGCCTTGACATGAAAAATTATTAAAACCAAGTAACATATTAGATTCATGATTTATGTGCTAATCACCTTAGGCCTAACTAATCACATATTTTTGTATGACATACATATCTCTATCCCACTATAGCTCACACTATCATCTACTCACTAGTTATCAACAATCTCAAAATCTACCACAAATCCTCTAAAGTCGCATTCATATCCCTTTTAGTAAGCCAAAATATATCTTTTTTCTAAGGTGATCATAATATGCATATCATATGAAATCCACCCAAGAACTCATAAATTATAAAAATGAAAAAAAATTAAAATGGATATAAAAGGTAAATATATATATATACTAGGTCCTCAAGTTGTTGCATCTGAACCATAATCTACAAGTGATCAAAAGGGGTATGTATCACAACTTAATGTCTTATAATCATAACATGTTAGAGCTAAAAATTGATATCAACAATGTTCAAATGAATTAAAACTTCTATGATAACAACCTATTTATAAGGGTTTACTTTTCAACTATGCAACATGCCAAATTTAATCTATTAGTTAATACCCATAAACCTTCTACCCATGATATCTTAAACACTATGTATAAAAATCATTCTATATCATTTAAATTTGAACATATGTAATGAATTATACCATAGTAACATTTCTATAGATACAAGTGACAATCTAAAATATGAAAAAAAAATTATGAATACTCTCCTTATACAAAAATGTTTCAATATTTTTACAAAATGGGGAAATCTCTTTATAAAATACAACTACTGCCTTTGTTAATTACATCACACTATATAACAACCAAATTTATCAAAATATATCATCTCTCTATGTCTCCTTTAGGTCCATTCATGTAATGTTCATATTAAAATTATACAAATCCAAAAAGTGCATACTTCAAATAATAAATTCTAAATAAATTTTAAAAAATTAAAAATTATCAAACTTGTCAAATTACATATATTTTTTGATATGATCGATTCGATGAATACATACCTCACATGTAAATGGGTAATTCTTTGATATTTTTATAGAAACCAAGTTTAAACATTAATTATATTTATCATATTCTAGGAAACTCAAACTAGATTGTCAGAGTTGGCACATTATAAATGATTCATATTATTAGATTTTGTCATAGTATACATGATTCAAACTACCAAAGTTTATCACATTACACATAATTCACAATGGTTTAAATATCAGATGGTTTAGTTAAATGACATATATTGGTACATCAATACATATTATGGGATAAATGTTTATGCACACATTTCACATAGATTTGAGTATAGATTCATACACACTTGGGTGCATATACATGGGCATATACACATAGTTTATAGGAACATGAATTATAAGTTTGTGTATACACATAAATATGATATATAAGCTATCATATTCAACATATATATGCATAAAATTATTTATTAGTTATTATATATGAAAGGGGCATGGTACTAATTCATGCACATATACCCACTTCTAAATTTAGAGTGCATTATACTAATTCATGCACATATACACACTGTCAGAGTCATAGGGCATCTATTATTTGATATATACATAATATCATAATATATATATAGTTGACTATAAAATGGTTGTCATTCTAATTCACACTTATCATATTTGTGGTCTTGATAAGGGAATGAACATTGTTCACTCTCTTTCAACCATGCATTTACTCTACATTGATTAAACTTAAATGAAACTATAAAATGAAACCTATAGCCATGATGAAGGTATGAACATAATTCATTTTCTTTTGATCATGCATAGAGAAAAATTGAGAAAAATTTATCAAAGTTATACAAATTGAATCTATAAACTGACTATAGTGTTTGATCCATTTTTAGTGTGTTAAGTTTCAATGACACTTAACACATCACTCAACCTAACATTGAGTCTTCACTTTTTATCTTGGAACTATTATTCAATTAAATACTTGTAATATTATTCATTTCCTTGGCCACAAATTAAACAAGACTATCTTCTCCATAGTGATTAGGTCAACTATTGACCCTCAACATCTCTATTCTTCACAACAAAATCACACTGTATGAGCACATTCTCCATGAAAAACTCCATAAAAAATACATATAGGTGTAATTTTTCATTGGAACTACTCTTATTTATTTGGTCAAATATATATCTAATAATATACATCATCTCTTACAAAAACACGCATACATCATTATAACAAGAAATAATTCAAAATTTACAATCATGAATGTAGTTTTGCATTATATTTTTTCCTTTCATTGAGTATTTACAATTCCACTAAAATATTAGATTAAATTATGGAAAATGTAGATACCCATATTTGGTATAATACTTATTTAATAATAATTTTAGGGAAGGTTGAATGTACATATCCTAAACTACAAACTAAGTACTTAGTGGCACATGTCCCTTTCTATTTTTATTTGTAATACTAATTCTATTTGGTTGTGACACCATTATCTTATCATTTTCAACCGTAATTTCCATATTATAAATATATTTGACCCTCCCTTTCACCCTAGAATTACTTTAGGTTATGAGTTTGTTTCTCCATTTAGGATCAATATTGACTATTGATACTAACCAAAGATGACAAAACTAACCCAAGTACCTTTCTAATTTATTTTGGGAATATTTTACTTTTAGACCATTTTTTAAACTTATTTTGGGTTGGTTTTGCATGCCATTAGTTTTTTAATTAAAATCTAGAGACTATTATATATATAAATCTACTATACGGTAATTTGGGTATAAAAACTATGGCATTACCAATATTTAGAAAATATTACATATTACACCAATAGAATTATTAGATTTGAATAAAAAGTTACAAGGGTAAATTTATTTCTACATGTTTGTACTAAGGGGAATATAGGAGAATGATCATATAAAATTACATCCAAAATTATAAACATACACATTAGTTAGGTAACTCCATTAGAGTTTGAACCCTCTTATAAGTATTGTAATTGTAGTGAAGTGTTTTTTACATCAATGGGGATTGACTAAATTTAGTCCAACTCAACCCTTTTTCCTGACACCCCCATTTGATGCCAGATTACTTGTTCATAACTATGACTTTGAAAATTCAAGTATATCCACTTGATTTTGAAGATGGTAAAAGGTAGAAACATATGTTATAAACATAAATGCATAATTCCAAATTGAAACAAGATCTCACTATGTGTAGAGCTAGTACTAGTTATTGTAGGTCAGTATTGATTATCGATATTAGCCTAACTTAATAGAACTAGCCAAAATAAATTAGGTATAAATAATGATATAATCATTTACACAATATTGAGATGAAGATTTAAGATTACTATAAATGCAAAAAATATAAGACCCTTGTTAAAAAATTTATACATTTAGTTCTATATTTATCCTATATAATTATCAAAATATAGATTGATTTTTTGACTATTTTCATATATTATATAAATGTTAAATAAATCATTATTATATTAGTTTCTATTTATTAGGGTTGAAAACTAGATTAGTTTAAAATAATTGACACTCTCTTACATGATAGGTTAGTTTGTGAGTTTCTATTATGTGTGGTCCTTGGCCTTGTTTGATGTGAAATATTTATATCCTTAATTTTTCACATATTTATGTCCATTGCTTGTTTCCATTATCCTTATTTTTTGTGATAATAGCATGTCCCTTGTTTTGACATCTCTATGTCCCTTCCATGTGACCCTTAGCCTTTTATATGACATTTTCATGTCCCATATATGTGGTCCTTGGCATTATGTGTGGCATTAACTCTTTATTTTACTTATTTAGTATTATGAGATTGAGTGGTGCCATGATCCATATCACACATTTTTATTACATAGTATTATTTAGTGAAGGTCACTACTAGGTTCCTCATTGATACATATATCTAGTAGATACATATATACCACATATTACATATGTTACACACATGCCTTGATACATTACTATGATGACACACTCTCCACATTATTATACATGATTCTATCTTTATAAATGACATGATGTAGTTAAATGTTCTTTTGAAATGAGTAACATATAAGACATATCCCCCATCCAAAAAGGGGTAAATATAGTAGGATTGACCTAGGGACATAATCCTCCATGAACATAAAATTATAATTTAAACATTTGGAATGGTTCAAATATCATATGGTTTGAGTCACATGTTAGACAGTGACACATCATTAAATATTATTATGGCATATGCCATGCATGTGAACTCACCTTATAAATATTTGAGCACACATTAATTTACGCTTGAGTGCATTTTCATGGGCATATATACACAATTTATAGGAATTAGAATTAAAATATTTACACATACACATACATTTGAGGTACATGTTCTCAAATTCAACATATAGATGTATATTAGTATATTATTATATATTAGTTGGTTCAAATTCATTTGGCATGTTACTTGTTCATGCACATATGCACATTTTAATAATCATCAAGCATGATATATGTTCATTCAATACACAACAATATAATTTAAAATTTTAATGTGTATATATGGCCTAGGATTAACCTGCAACTATCCTATCTCAACAGAGTTGGAATCAAATAAGTTTAATCAAATAGACCCTATGATACTTGTATAATCATGTAATGACCTACAAATTTTGAAAATATAGAAAAGGGTTACTTACTATTGAAACCTTAATTTTTAATGGGGGGAATAGAGATAATAATATATAAATATGTCAATAACAAGGTGATAAACTAATATATAATAGGATAATAGATTATATACTTAGATAAATGAATATTTTGAACTATAATACTAAGATATGTTCAATATAGAAAGTACTTGATTTGAAAGATGTTCAATTGATTACAATATCAAATAGAAATGATACTTAAGTGGGTTTATTGTGCATAAGTATATATATAGACTATAAATAGGTATAGATTATGTAGGATTAATATTCAGTATTAGTCATAAAATTCTAAAAATTGTACTTTTATGGTTATATAAATTATTATTAAATCTAGACACTACCATCAACATTAATGTCTAATGTGATGCATGTGTCTAGTACAAAATAATGATTGGATATAGATGTGACTAACTTCATTATTTTTTATTTTCTATTGTATTTATTCTAATGTATTTATATATGGATACAAGTTGTCATTATACATTAATTAATCAAACCCTAGATCATCACCCATCTTCACCCTTAGAATTAATTTTCTAAAAATGTCTTAGTGGGCTCATGGTTTCAAGTTGACTCCAACAAAACCTATGTGAATGGGTTTTTATTACATAGCCAATACTCTAAGGAGGGACTCAAAATTATGTATTTATCCCCTATTTGTGGTAAAGTGTGTGCACAAGGGTGAAATATACTATATGATGATGCATGCATTGATTTATCTTTTAACTTGACAAATATCTCTCATTGGATACTCTTTGAATGCTTTGGACTAGTAATAATGACTACTCTTATGATTTATATGAAAATAGGGGTGAATAGGGAAGAATAGAGTGGTTATGTAGTTGATTGGTTTTGATTTAGTAGGTATTTACTTGGTATTTAATAGACGAGGAATTAAAATTGTAATTATACCAAACCTTTTGAAAATATCTCATGGTAAGTTTTAATAAGACAAATAGGCTGACCCATAGGTTTTGAATTTTTTTTATTTATATGAATTTTGGTAACTAGATATTAGATAAGGATATGGATACTATTATCAGTGGTAATATCCCTTTATCATTGGTAGTGCAAAAATGGTGAAAAATAGGTATGGATCAAAAATTAATAGTGAAGTATGTGTATCAAGTTTTAAGATTTCATAATTATATGAATTGGAATAATAGATAATAATTTAGGTACAATACGATGGTGAATGTGAGTCTTTTTAAAGTAGGGAGATCTAGAACTGAAGGGTAGAGCATTAATTTATATTTTTAAAATGTATAAGACTAACATGCTATAAATATTAAATTTTATTATTTACATCCCCCCTCCCCTTAATCTGGTAATGCATAAGGATGAAATTTCTAGGTTAAAGGAAATAAATATGTTCGTGGGTGTGTATAACACTCCTTACCTTTGAGCCCACATCAAGTGATTTACTATTGTATGACCTATAAATAAGATCATGTTATAACATAAATTAGTGTATATAATCTAAAATTTGAAATATTTAAATTTATTGAAAATAAAGAGAGTAAATAACGAGAACACATGTATGTCATGTAAAAATATTACCTCTTGATACTTTGGCTTGGTAAAGATGTTTCCTTATGAAGCATTAGGGCTATAAAATGTTCAAACTTAAACCTTGAATTTTTTAAGAGGGATATTGGAAGGTATTATTCCCCCATCCTAATGTAAGGATGAATTATGACATGTCCATTGAGATCATTATATCTCAATCACACAACTCAAGTAAGAATATATATAATTTGGTGAGGGTAGGTGATTTAATAAACTCATCCTATAAATATAGTGAGATTGGAGGATATAATCAATCCAACCTATGAATTTAGTGAGTTTGAATGATTTAATCACTTTAACCTATAATATGAACCAATTATTGCAATAAAAAATTATTGATAACATTATACATTAATGTAATTAGTGTATTCTAGTGAATATAATAAATGGTAAATTATGAATTTTTTTGTAGTAACATGGCATATGCACTGCTAAAATGTATGAGATGGAGTATATGTTTTATAAATATGAAAAATTATCTTAAATATATTCCAAATCAGTGTAATGTATAAGAATCTAACCCCAGTGTATATATGAACCATGAAACTGAACTAGATATTATTTAAGTGTGGAGGTCATGTTTTTATGACATTCCCCAATTGAATTATGGAGATACTTAATAAGTGTGTAAGTTTGGAATTCATGTTTTTATGACATACCCCAAATAAAATATATAAATATTGAGAAGGTGTATAAGTTTAGAGGTCATGCCTTTTATGACATGCCCTCATTGAAATATCTAAATATTAAGAAGGTGTACAAGTGTGTAGGTCATGCCTTTGCTACATGTCCCCATTGAAATATGGAAAATGTGAATATGTGTATAAATGTGAAGGTCATGTTTTTGTGACATCCCCTCATTGATATGCCCCACTTTTAAGGTAAGAGAAATGGAATCAAATGGGTACCTTACCTCAAAAGGATAAAGTATTTATATAATCTATGTATGAATCATGTATCATATAAGGATAACATGTCAAATTACATATATTAATTAACATCATAGTATGTGATCACATAAATTCCTAAGATGAATGATAAATCATGGTATTATTAAGAGAATAAAAATATAAGCTTGGGAAACAATCAAACACACAATGTAATGCAAAGGAGTGGTCCAAGGAGACCTCATATAAGGGGCATGTTCAAATGTCATAGAATTGAAATGGATGACATATTTAAATTTTTAATAAAGCACAAGGACCAATAGGTAAGGAACATATTCAAATGTTTTACAACTAATAAAATAAAAAGCAACTGAATAAACTCAAGGAAATGAAAAATATATGATTCATAAGTAACCAACATAATAATATTATACTATTCCATCAAAATATGTGTTATCATAAAAAATAATGTAGTATATCATATCAAGTAAACTATGAAAGATATGAGAATGGATATAGACATGTGTAATTATTATCATATAATCTCAAACATGATAATGTATAAATTATCATAAATCATATGAAACTTATATAAATTATGATCAAAGATGCATATTCCCCCAACATACTATATGACTTGGGTAGAGGATAGGTCCAAATTCTAGAAGTGCTTGGATAATGTGTTTGGGTATGTTTGTATCACACTCAAATATGTTTAGAATGTATGTGTATATAGGAATGAAATTATATGATATATATTAATATAAATCAAACAACATAGATGCCAAATATCTAACAAAATCTAGGAATGTTAAATATTTTTAAATTTTTAACTTTTTTGAATGTTTTTGTATTTTCTAGAACATTTTTTTTGTATTTTTGGAATGTTTTGGAATATTTTGTTAATATTTATTAAATGGATAAAGTTTTTTGTGATTATAGTGCTTTTAGTGAAAACAACTCATAACATGCTCATATTCTCTCCTTACTTTCTTAGTAGAATTACCATCACCATCATGTGGTATGTGAAATAATTTTCCCTTATAGGAAAATGAAATACCTTGTTTATTTTGATCAATTTTAGCTTCCATTTGGTATAACAAAAAATAACCCAATACAAAGTTTTATTAACTTCTCTGGGGCATGACCCATACTTTCATTTCGACAACACATGGTCCATAATAAATTGGTAATATTATGTATCCCAATGAGTTTTTCCAGATTCATTTATGATGTAATTCCTTGATGGTATAAACAATTTGTTGAAAACATATTTAATTACAAAACATATGTTTCTCTATATTATCAATATGGTTATGGTGGAAATAAGCTCCACCCATGAATAAGATAATTGGTAAATCCTTTTGGTAAGGATGCTTATGAAATATATAGATATAATATGTGTACTTGACATAAAATATTTGGAAATGTACTTGTTAAGTTTTTTATTTATTTTCATTTAGAAAATCATCACAAGTAATGGAATCTAGTTGGAAATAATAAAGATAAATTATAATGATTGGGTGTTAACTAGTTTCTCAATCTTAGTTTTAACATTGTAACTAGTGTTTTTAGAAGTATTACGTGTATGTATTTAATCTTTGTATTTGCATATTTATTTTGAGACCCAAATATATTGTGTATATATGTAGGTAAGATCTATCTAATTTAGCTCAATACCTTCTCCACATGTCCCTCTAGTGAGAGATATATCAACCAATGATTTCTTGACCCTCTTAAAATGACCTCTATAAGAAGTATGGGAAACTGCCATTGATGTGCCTTTCCAAAATGTAATTATCCCTCGATCTATGAGTTGTGAAATTTTTTTTATTAGTGTAAAAAAATAATTATCATGATTCCCATTAACACCATGGTATGTTCAAAGGTTTGTATTTTCACATTGTAAAATCTATGTGATAGATGGTACTACTTTGAAAGAAAGTTAATCAAAATTTATCCAATAGTGTATGCAATATATCATGTGGTTTATCCCTTTGTTGATCAAATTGATGTAGTTACCTCTTAGTAGAGGTATATTTTTTATGTTTAGGAGGTATTATATATGTAGATTCCTTTATAATGTGTAAAAATTTAATTACTTATTATGTAGTAGGTGTTGTTAGTTTGGAAGGTGGCTCATGATCCTTTTTATTTTTTCCCTCCATTTTTAGGAAATTTTTGTAACATTTTTTCCTTTACATGAAGTATTATATTATTAATTATTGGTATTTTTAAGGCATGTGCATATTTATGCACATCCCAACATAAAATATTTAAATAAGTAAATGCCTTATGCAATGCTCTTTCATAAGGTGGTGAAAGAAGACCACTATTAAATATGATTGTACTTCCAAATATAGGAGGTTATAGTTTAAGTAATATAATATATACTTAAATATAATAACATATTCTTGAATATATTCATCCTCATTTTGAGTTAAGGCTTGAAAATGATCTAATGGTAGATTTGGTAGCTTAGGTTTATGGAAATTTAATAAGAATACATTTTAAAGTTTTTTAAAGGTTGTCATGGAACCATTTGGAAGGATATATAACCAATATAGGGATTTTTGAGTTATACTTATATGTAAATATTAAATTAGTATGTGTCTATATTTAGCCCAATGGTCAAAGGATTTTGTAAAAATGTATCAAATGATTAGCATGATATCCTTTCCCATTAAAGGAATAAATCATAGGAATGATGAAATTGGAAGGATAAGCATGATAAAATAACTCACATGTAAGTGGTTGATCCTCTATAATATTATAATTAAAGGTAGCCTCACAAGAGGACACATTCAAATTAAAAATATTCATTTGAATTTAAAGGTCTCCTATAGCAGTCATCATAGATATAATGTCACTTAGAGTAATTCATAAATAGGTTGAAGATGTACATATAGGTTGTAACTTACCATACACATAAAATATATGAGTAATAAGCTATTTAACATCATCCTTTCATTATAAGTTATTATCATCTCATGGTTAAAGGAATATCCATGTTATATGGTGAGTCAAGAGATATCATTATATCATTCTAGATGTCATGATGTTTAACACCATTATCTTGGCAAAAGTGTTCATATATTTTCAATTTCATGATGTAAAATAAGAATGGAGGATATGACTTCAATTTTTTATCTAATATTTATGCAATATTTTGATTAAAAAATGTAAATGAATGAGAAATAGAAGTATGTTTGATTTTTCTTGAAATATCATCATAGGAAGGGAAAATGTAAATTTCATTTTAATTTTTGAATTAAAATGAGAAAGGGATAGAATATGCAATACCACTTTTTAATTTTGATACATAATTTTCATAGGAGAAAGGAATATTAATTTTTTCATCTTGAGTTCATTATTACTAATTGACTTAGGAAATTATTTCATTCAGAAACCTTTGGAAAATGCACTTTTATGTTTATATTGAATTAGAATAAGGGTGGGAGAAAATGTATCTATATGATTTTGATAATAATAATAATTTTTATCTTTCCAACCTAAAAAATAGGGGGAGAAGCATTACATGCATTTATATCATTTAGATCTAGAGATAAATAAGTAATGTCACCATTTGTATTTCCATGAAGTAAATAAGGAGTGGAATATTCTATTTGAATATTTTTTTCAATATTTTAAAAATAATGAAAACAATAAATATTTGTAAGAATATCATCATTGAATAAATAATATGTAGATTAATCCATTGATTCGTCATATAAATGCTCAAATATCTCAATATTAAAATTGCAAGCAATAATGTAGGAGAGAAATGAAAACTAAGCTCTTCACATTCCTCTTAAAAATATGTGGAATTTAAATCATAATCATAGGGGGGATAAGGATTTATGCCATTAATGTCACCATAGTCATAATTTTTTATATTTTCATGAATGGGATATTCATTTTTGTAATTGTAATAAGTTTTTATAAAGGAAGAGTGTTTATTACAATTTTTCTTAGCCATAATATCCTAATAAGTAATATATTGATCATTAAGAAGGTTAAAAAAAGATCAAAAGGATGATTTTTTTATGGCTATCAATAAAATCATCCATGATGAGAGCTCTAATTTTGGACACAACCACACACAAAATCAAAATAAGGCATAGGGAAAAATATAAGGAATCATTCCTTAAGCTATGCCCATGAAAATAAATTTAGATCTGAAACAAATATAGATATCTAAAAATAATATTTTTTGGAAGGAGAAAACCCTAGTGGAATTTAGGGCTTGGTTCAAATATAGAGGATGGGTTCATTAGAATGTTTAACCCTAAATTTTGAATTCAAGGGATAGGGTTAAAAATATATAAATATTTCAAGAACAAGTGTGATAAAATAATATATAAAAAACCAATTATTTGTAAACATAGATAAATTAATATTATAAATTATAATATTGAGATATGTTAAATATAGAAATTACTTGATTTTAAAGATGTTTAATTAATTTCAATATCAAATAGAAATGATACTTAGGATGGTTTACTATAGTAGGCAGTTATAGAGTGGAAACAAGTGTAAAGTATGAAATATTATCATTCTATATTAGTTGTTAGATTATAATAACTGTAATTTTATGTCCATGGATACTACCATCAAAATTAGACACTATTTTCAACACTAATGGCTAATTATGATATATGTGTCCAATATAGAATAATGATTAGATCAATATGTGACCAAATTAATTATTCTATGTTTTCTATCACCTTTTTTTATGTTTTTAGATATAGGATACATTTTGTCACTCTTCATTGATTGATCAAGCCCTAGCTCTTCACCCTTATCCACCCTTGAAATGAATTTATTAAAAAATGGGTTATCTGGATCAAAATATCAAGTTGAACCCAAATATACCTCTATTAATGGATGTTTCCTACATATCTAATAATCCAAGGAAGCCTTAGAATTATTTATTTATCCCATATGTATAATATAGTGTGTGCATAATGGTGTGATATACTATATGATGATGCGTGTAGTGACCTATCTTGTAACTTAAAAATATTTCTCATGGGTTGTTATTTTAATAATAAATACATATAATATGAGTTTTCCTATTATTGATATAAAAATATGGATGGATAGGGTATAATATCTTATTTTTTCATTTGATTGATTTAGATTTAGTAGGTCTTTACTTGGTATTTTTTAGATGAAGAATAGAAATGAATAGACTTGTATTTATACCACACCTTTTGAAAATATATCTTGGTAGGGTCCAATAATATCAATATGAAAATTAATAATTTTAAAAACATTTAAAATTTGGATGAATTTTGGCATCTAGACACTAGGTAAGGATATGGACACTACCATAGATGGTAGTGTCCCTTTATGGTCAGTAATGTCCATAAGGTTAGAAAATAGTTATGGATCTAAAAATAATAGTGAAGGATGTTTATCATTTTTTTAACCTTATGTTAAATACAAGAGGATTGGGTCATTTAAATTATAAGGATCATACTAATAGGTAAGGATTTAAACAAAATGATATGGAAAATTCTATCCTTTCAGTGGAAGAGAGGTCTAGAACTAAAGGGTAGAGCCCTTATTGATATTTATCAAATGTAAAAGACTAAGATGCTATAAAAGTTAAGTTTTATTATTTATACCTATGACACAAATTTATAGAGGAAAGGTTTATAAATAATAATGCTATGACACAAAAACAAATCTCTAACTAGACCTCTATGAAAGCAAAACTATTGTAATCAATTATTATAAGTTTTCAAGTAAAGTAAACTAATGGGAAGGGTTTGAATGATTGTAATTGGGTAAGGTTCAATGGTAAAATAAATTAGGGTATACAAAACCTAAATTTAAATATATAAAGTATAATAAATTTTATAGTCACAACAGATTGTTTGGTGTAGAGAAAGCCTAAATAAGGATGCACACACATTCATTCAGTAATCAATAAGCAACATCGAATATATACCAAGTAAAAAAAGGAAAGAACATAGAGTTAGAAATACTTATATTTAGGTGGACCCTATATACACACAATATTTTTAAAATTTCTCAATTAATGATGTTTTATCTTTTACAAAAAAAATCAAGTGTACCGAGAAAGGGGTGGGCAAGCCTTTAGTGATTCATAATATTTTTGTTCTATATACCTCCACCTAAATCCAACAAAAACCCCTCTTAGACATTTCCCTAGGCTTTGACACCTAGCTTAGATTATTATAAAAGTAATTTAACACCTTAAATAGCCCCTATCTAAGCCAAAACCCCATTTTACCACCTTACCAAACACAATCAATTGGGTCAGCTTAGTTCTAAGAACTGAGCATGTTATAAGACTAAGTCAACATAGTTGACTTAGTTTGAGACCTAACTAATTTGATTTCCTAACTACCTAGGTTTATTGGGCCAACTATATTGGCCAAAATATGGAATATCTTACTATCATATCAAGCTATATATACACATCTTTCACCCCATTTAAAATAGAGAGAATCATCCAATTACACGTAATTTTCTTATTATCTACCATTCTAATTGAGGAGTCATTACTTAGGGTTTCATAATTATTTCAGAAGAATCTTGTCTTGTATGAATGTCTTGGATGCATAGGATAATTATTTTATCCTAGAGCTGACCTATCTTTATGATCCTTACAAAACACAACCTCTTCCAAAGCACCATTGGCCAAGGGAGAAATTGAGACTCAATGGGTTCATCTTCAAGGTAAGTATTCCTAACTCTTACTCTTCTTTTTTTAGTAGATATGTTTACATGTATAAGGGATAATTAATGTATTATCTCTCCTTGATTAGGATTACCTCTACATTGACTTTATTAGAGTTCTTATTTATGTGTTTATTATTTATGTTTATCTCCCATTTATGCCATAATTTTTGGTGAACACTATATTAGTTTTAATTTACTTTTTTATTGCATTGAATTATCAAGACTTGGATAAGGTTATTATGTTGTGTTGATTTACTAGAGGATTTTTAACCCTCTCTATCCATGTCATATGATAAGATATCCCTTAAGTAGGTTCAACAGATCCATATTAGTCATGACCCCAATTATCAATGTATTCCTAGTAGTATAGTTAGCTAATTTATCTTCTTCGAGTTAAGATTGATTTATAAATCAGATTCACTTTAATTTACATATATTCTAAGGAACCCAATGTGAAATAACCCTTTTAGGTTTTCAGTCTTCATTTTTAGACTATTGTATTGACTCTATTAAATTGTTACAATAATTTATACACATGTCTCAACACTTAGTTGATCCAACTAACTTAGTTTAGTTACTTATATAGGTATCTCCTAAAAATAATTGGATTGATATAATCAGCTTAGTTATTTATTATTTTCAAGTCATCTTCTAATTCATCGATTCAATCTACATAATTAGGTCATTAGCTTATAGTTTTTTTAACTGAGGTAAACCTATCAATATTTTTTTGGATTTTTATGATTGGATTTTTCCCTTAGCATGCTAGATCGATCCTATTTATTTAGTTCTTCATCATATTTTTAAAATTTTCTAACTTATATCTAGAATACAATATCAATCCTATAAACATATTTATTTCTAATTATTTAGTTTATATAAACTCAGTCAATTGGTTTGATTTTATATTAACATTCTATTTTTTAGTTTCAAACCCTCATTTGGAAAACATAGCTTAAAAAAACAATTCAACATATTAATTACATTTCTAAAATCAATATAAAATAAAATTGATAAAAAAAACATCTGTAATTTAATTCTAATCAGCTTAGTTATTTCATTTTTCTCAATTTCAGTTAAACTTCAATTTTATTTTCCTAGTTTTTAATTCTATAAAAACTCACATTATAGTAAACTAAGTCAAATGTCTTGAATTAGTTATATAACTATTTTTTACCTAAGAAACACAATCAACTATTTCAATTCTCTTTCTCTAGACTATTTTGCAATAGACAAAGTTAACTAAATTGATTTTGTTCTATACTATTTGCATATTAGTTTGATCCAATTGACCTAGTACTATGTATTTTTAATGCAAAGTTAATTAACTCACATTGGTAATAATTAGTTCACCTTTAATTTATTTATTTTTCTTCTTAGATTAGTAAACATAGAATAAATAGGGAGGTTAATTTACCATATTAGTCACTTTCTTATTTCACACACTACCAAATCACAAAATATCAAATAGGCATTCAAACACTTCTACCTAGGTCTACCTATTTGGATTTCAGCATCAAGGGAGACATTGACTCAATTTTATGACTGAGTATAAATATGTGGTTGATGATATATATTACAAAATAACTCAACATCTTCATCATTGCAAGATTATGAAGTGATGGGGTACACCTCAATACCAAGACAATACCATCACTAATATAGATCCCTTTCAATGTTAACATGCCTAAAACCAATTTTAGCTTACCTCTTTTAGTTACTTTGCAAATCCAAATGCCTTATCACATTTTAAAACATAATATAATTTTAAAACATATACTATTATCCACTCTTTAGATTAGCATTTACATTTTAGTGTTATTTTTTTTTTTTTTGTTTTCTAATTGTATTTTATATTGTAAAACTTGTATTATCAAGTGTTGATATAAGTTTTGTGTTGTGTGTTATAACTAGATCAAATTAATCAACCTTGTTTCTTATTTATTTAGCATGTTTCACTATAAAATTACTACTCAGTCATCTAGATTTATAACATTCTAATTTTTTTGTAACTATAGAACATAGTCGACTCTATCTCTTATAAGCTACTTTGTTTGTCTTTATACATAATATAGTTGACCCATTTGACTTTGTTTACTGCTAGTTGTTCTATTTACCTACTTATAAAACATAGTTAATCCATTTGACCTAATATAATAACCAATTTGCCCCTTTTTAGAGTGTCTAGTTTCCCCATTTCATCATGGAACATTTTTATGATAATGCCATAGAGAAAAATCAAAGTAATATGATGAGTTTTATCAATCCTAATAAACATATTAATCTAAAAAAAATGGTAACTAACCCAAACCAAAGTAACATTTATGTCACCTTATAACTACCAACTATGAGACTCAATTTTTTTCACTTAATCCCTTATTTATACAAATGGTACAAGACTAATATGATCTTTAATACATAGCAAAAATGATTAATTTCATCAATGAAAATCCTCAACATAGAGGTAAGGATCGTTTAGTTATATATAACATCATGATGTGACCTCTTTTTGAATATTCTCATTTACCTTCACCTAGATTTTCCATGGGATTTGGGTCAAGTCAATTTATGATTTCCTCCACTTCCTTACCCTCTATAATATCTCATTATAACACTATGATGTCATTATCTATGTCTGATTTCACCTCCATGCCATGTATTTATAATAACATGATTGGTGTATATTTTAGTTGGCCTACCTAAAACATCCACACTAATACCTAATTTCATTTGCATCATAATGGATCTACTAAATCTACTACTTCTCATGCTATTTTTGCTTCATGTGTTACTATAGCTAGTGTTTCTCATGCCACTAATGCATCTTATGCTACTAGTGCATCCCAACTTTTTAACACCTCAAAACTCATTAATGCTTTCAAATTTGCTTCTACTAGTCAAAAATAATGCTCAAACTAATCAACTACTATTAAAAACTCTCAACTAAATGGCTAGTTTAGAGGACTTGGTTAATGAATTTATTTAAGAGTTCTAAACTAATGACCTTCCTAAAAATAATTTACCCCATTTTATCAATTGTAAGAAAATATAATATGAAAAAACAAATTTTTTCATTAAATGATGGAAATATTTTTCTAATAAAACTAAGCATAATATGGTGGATGATAATTAATTCCACTTATTCACTAATTCTCTTCATCCTGAATTACAATAATACATTAAGACTCTTCCCCAAAATCTTTAAAAGAGGCCATTAACCAATCTAAACACCAAGATTTTCTTATACATCAATTTCAACCTTCATACCCTCTAATGAGAACTCGCATTCTTTGAAAAGCTAAAAACTAACATGAAATAAATGGTGGTGTTATGGATACTTATGATTCCATACATGCCATCCAAGTTATTACTCGAAACAATAAAATAGAGCATACTCATTTATTTCCACCTAAAAACAATTCTCATCCTAGTTTATTATTGCCTTTAAAACATAACATAACTGATCACAAACCTCTTTCCTTATTAGAAATTAAAGGATGTCTTCCACAACCCTCACCATGAAATATTAAACCTACATGTCCTCTGAAACATTGGTATGATCCTAATTTTTTTTTTTGATTCAATGAAAATTGGGGTCATTATCATGAATCATGTCACCAATTAATAAATATTTCTATGGAATTTCTCCTTAGACCCAAATTTTGTCATGAATCACTTATATACAAACATCAAAAAGCTAATGAAATCATGCATAAGGCTCACAAACCACAACTAAAATTGAAGCTTTAAATTAAGATAATGCTCACTTAGGTATCTACAAATATCCTCTTCTTAACCATCAAGATAACACCAAATAACCTACCCCTACCACCAATAACATCAAGAGTGACATAGATCCTTACACCAATAATGAGAATTTGGTCAACATGAATAATATGAGGAAAGTAGTTTGTTATATTGAACCTAGAATATCATTATAATAACTCTCCATTGTTCCACATTGTTCAAGACACTTAACCATCACAATTCACAAAATTGAGGCATGTGGAACCAAAATACACATGAGTATCACCTCCAACAGTGAAAATTAAATGTACTTCTCATACCATTGATACAAATTCTACTCCTCCCCCAACTAAGATACCTCAATTAGATATCCCTCAAACTTCCCACCAAGCTTCACCCATTCAAAAATAAGAAACATTTAAATAAACAACCACATTACCTAAGATATATAAACCCAATCTAACCAAACCTAAGATAAATATACATTATCAACATAAATCTCACTATGCATCCAACCCAACTTAAATGCATTTATTACAATATTATGCACCTTTATACACTAATCCTCTAATGGGTTATGATGTATGGGATCTTATAGGATAACTTTCCCATCTTCCATCCCAAATTATTTTTTTAGAACTTATACAAACTTCCCCTCATAATTATAATCAACTAATGCAATTACTATTCAAAATGAACATTCCTCATCCTCCACCCATAGGATAAGAAACTACATTATCTAGATCAGAAGATAGAATTTTCCAATAGTGTGAAGAGATGACTATTCATGTTTATGAAATAGTATACATTTATCTCTCACTCAAATTTCTTATCTCTTCCATGATTCTTAATGAAATATTGTTTCACGTAAATGACCCACCTCTCTTAATTATAATACAAATAAGAGATATCCAAGTCAAATATGATTTAATAAATCAAGGATCACACACTTGTGTTACTTCCCTTGATTTTAATATAATAATTAGATATTCTAAATTTAATATTAAATCCACATAAAGTACATTTAAGGATATGATAAAAGATAAATTCCTCCTCTATTTTTTATTTTGTTTCCCATCACTATTCATGTGATAGTTATGATATTTAACTTTCCACTTTCCTATAATATACTACTTGATTGATGTTGGACACATCACATGAGATCAGTTGCCTCATTTGCATGCCAATGTGTTAAAATTCCCCAAAATGGTGCTATATATAATATTGAATAATTCCAATAATGAGGTGTTTTAAAAATACCTACCCTTAAATCTTTACCTAGCATTCCATTTCATGATCATAACATTTTAATTATCCTGTCAACTCTACTCAAGGTTATCATGGTCATCATGAATTAATAGGAAACATCCACTCTAACCTCTTATACTTAGATTATGATGAGCTATATGAGATAAAATTAAAGATAAAAACTTCCAATCTCTCTCCTCACATCATTGCTTAATTAAATTCTTATCTTTGACCTTGCTTCTATCAAAACTTTTAGATAAACTACCAGTTACCCTAGCTAAAACTACACATTTTATTTTCCATGCTTCCTCATCTAATAAAATAGTTAATGCATGTAATATTGACTTATATAAAATTTATTATGATGATGAATATTTTATATATGACCCATATTTAGCCAAATTTGTTCACTCTAAAAATGCATGTGTTTAGATATCATTTTTCCTTATTACAATCTATCAGTTATTTTTATATCATTCCTTATCTTATAGTACCCCATATACATTTTTCCTTTATTTTTCATAGGTTAAAGCTGGAAAACACACTTATTACACTTACAATCATTATTAAACCATTCCATTATGGTACCTTACCTTTTTTCTAGATATCATGATCTTTCTAGTTTACTTCCTCCTCATATTTTATCCATTATACTTAATCCTATTATATAGCCAATCATACATATGGATGAACCTAGTCCAAAATCACTCTAGTTTATTATTTACTTGGTAATGGTCTTATACCATTACCTAATATTGATTCTCTACTATCACAATGGGCAGATGAGTGCTATTGTGATATCCATAAAGTTATTGGTCATTAGATCAAGGATTTTCATATACATTAGTAATAAGATGCATCTTCCTATACCACTTCATCTAGTAAACCTTCACCATATATTAATAAATGAATATATCTCTTTCATGTTATATGTAACAATTATTCTACTCATTAATGAGAGCTTAGGAAATACATTACCATAATATGTCCATCCATATCATAACATAAATACAAAGCTATACCACGTCTTAAGCTACTTTCAGAGTATATCCCTAAATATGGGGTGGTATATTATATTTGGCATTAGTGCAATACACACCATACTAATATATGTCAAGTACTTAAATAACATCTTGAGGATCTTTCATGACCTTCACCTTCACTAGTTCATCCCACCTCTCCAATTCATCTGCAGGTCAAATCTTCTCCTTCCTCATCTCATACATCTCCTCATATATTTATAGACACTTTTTACATTCCTATAATTTAGTATCCCACACAATATATGACTTAGGATCATCATAATTATTCTACCACGCCTACTTTTTCTATAGATATTATATGAAAGGAAGTATTCTCATGATTTTCTATGAACATTGATGAGACTCTGATTAATGTCATAAGTCAACTATATAAGGATGTATCAAATGTTATAGATGGTATTTATAGTGAGATTTATCAATATTTTTAAACACATCATGGTTTTTTATCTCATTATTTATCACATTATTACATTATTTTTCCTTTATTTATGCTTATTTATACATTGGATATGTTGATTTTTATTTTCATTGGGTCTCATTTATCTACACCCTTCTTTTATGACCTCTTATGGATTATTTTTATATGTATATGTATACTTATGAGTTATAATTCTTTTCACATGGCTTTATATTTATCTCTTTATGATTTTATGATTTCTTGTTTTCTTCAATTCAAATAAAGACATTTATTATTGTGACTTGGTTATTAAACCCACATCCCCATAATATCCTATCTTTACCATATAATCAATTAAAAATAATAATTGTCATTGTATCACTATATACATAGATATATTTTGATCCCATCTATACCCTTTATTTCCCTCCTCATATTAAGCACACATGCAATTGAGATTTGTGATCACATACTATCTTATAAGAAATCCAAATTGTTTAGTCAAACAACTATCTATATATCTTACATCCTATAACCAAAACCTTAAGTTTATTCTTGTGTGTCACTTTTTTTATTAATTTTTGGTTATCTAAAAAATAAATAAAAATTTAAAAGCCAAAACATTTTAAATAAGAGGCAATGATCAAAAGGCAAAAATTAAAATAAAAAAGTCAACATCACAATAAAATATGTGATTCATATCACCTCTCCTATTCCTAATTTAAGCTCAAAATCCATATTTGGCCTCATAATAGAGAAAAATTCCATTGGGGTGTGTTAGGATATTATATTTGGATAGGAGAATTTAAAATTCTCTATAGTTCTACCTATTTTCTCACATAAGTACCCAATCTTCATAATAGACTGACATATCTATAAAGGATCTTATGGAATGGGTAACATGTTGTGGGAAGGTAGGTCCATTTTATTTTTATTGTATATATAACCTTCATTACTTGATATCAATATTCCACTTATTTGCCTACAAATTTTTGTGTCTATCATAAATAAATATCTTTTACATTTGAGGGTCACTAAATTATTATTGCATTCTTATATTCTTAGTATGCCTCAAATTATACTAAGTTTTTGTTACAAACACCTATGTCATGCTTATTCCATTCCATTAATTCACTATAACAATCCTAATTTTTCTCCTTGATGAGTATGCTTTATTAATTGATCATACTCTTAGAGTTATTACATTTGAGAGTTGTAGTATAACACCTTAGATAGGACTAGGAATTCCACACAAATTTATCCTTATTTTATAATAATCATATCCCTTATTCCACCTTAGTGGTGTTCCCTTTGTGAGTTACAATATAAAACCATGGATAGGACTAGGCATTCCTAAAACAATATTCCTAAAAATGTCTATAAAATAACTATCAAATTTGGTTTTTTAAGTTTGTTTTCCATTTGAATTTGCACATCTTCCATTTTATTTTTAAAAAAATCATTTTCCCATATTTATTTAGTATTATTTATCTTGTTTTGATTTGGTGTGATTAATTTTCAAACATTTTTGATATAACCTATAGTCCATTTTATTACATATTTTTAAAACTTCCCATCTTGATTTAGTCTGATTTCTTTTATTTTGACTTGGTGAAATTAATTTTCAAACATTTTTTATTTTCCATTTTATTACAAATTTTTCATACTTCTCATCTTGATTTAGTATGATTTATCTTATTTTAATTTGGTATGTTTTTGTTTCATTGTTACAAACATTTACCATTTACTATATTTTCATCTTTTGTTTCACACATTTCCCATCATGATTTAGTATGTATTACATTTTATGATTATTTACCTACTTTTTTAATTCTTATGTTTTCTTTTTAACCATGAATGTGTCTCATATAATTCTATAAAATAAATCAAAAACCATTTATTTTCTACTAACATATACATCAAAGCTAAAACACATGTGTTAGGAGGAAAAATACTACAAACATCCATACATCCATGATACAAATATAATTAATAAGACAAGAACCATCCATATCCATATATATTAAATATTTTGATATAAAATAATACATCATAAAAATATAATATCTAATAGCTATATGGTTGTGTTCTATCATTCATATCTAGTGGTCAAGCCATGCTACTTATAGATGCCTATGACTGATCCATATGAATAGTACATTGTAATGAGGTAGTCCAAGATTTGAGACCATAAACCTATCCATGTAGATTGGCCACTTGGGTTTTCACATGTATAAGCTTTAAAATAGTGGTCATATGAATATATCACTCTTGGTACAATGATTTCTAGGCTCATACATCTCCATCTTCAAATCTATGGGGTTGCATCCCATCCCCTCATGCATTTTTCTCTTAAACCACCTCTCCAAGTAATCAAAACCAACTATTATATAATGTGGTAGATGGTACAATAGGAAATTTCATTATAGTAGTATTATGATGTAATAAAACTCCATATAAAACATGGTGTGTGGCCTAAGCTACTACATCCCATCTTAAATCCTCCTCAATAGTATTTATAAATATAAACTAAGTGTATGTTAGATATCACACACACACACACACACACACACACACACACACACACACACACACACACACACACACACACACACACACACACACACACACACACACACACACACACACACACACACACACACACACACACACACACACACACACACACACACACACACACACACACACACACACACACACACACACACACACACACACACACACACACACACACACACACACACACACACACACACACACACACACACACACACACACACACACACACACACACACATCCAACTATACAAACCATATATCTACACAAAGAAAATATACAACTAAACATATAGTGATCTATCTAATGATCAAAACACACACCACTAATTACTAACACCAATGTCACCAACCAAGGTCTCCCCATCAATGTAGCCACCTAACACCTACAATGTATTCTACCTTTGAGTAGTTATAAAACTTGAACCTATAACCAATACATTTTAAGGTCATCTCTACATCTATATCTCTATGGCCCAACTCTCTATAGCCTATGTTATAGGGTCTCCCTATGTAGCTTATACCTTTTGTGTCCCCTATACCACCTAGTGGCATTTTTCTCTCTTTTATGCTCATAGAATAACCTTCAATGCCTGTTATGGCTTACTAGTAGCCAAATCCTCTCCCTCACCCTCATTATCAACCATATACACATTTATATCATCCCCCTCCTTAGCCTCCAATCGAGATACCCTTTGCTATTAGGATTAACCTATCCATGGTCTCGCTCATCATGGTCAAATGATAGGTATCTCCACTAGTGCTCTTGAACCACCTCTACCCCTCAAATCCCTATCATGTTATACCTAAAAATATATCAATACTATAGGATTCATTGGATGTGGTAGGTCAAACTACCTAAGAACACAAACAACAAGGTGTGGTTTTACCCAACACATATAATGTCCATTAATGTGGGCACAACCTAAACCAAGAATAATAATATACCAATATAACCAACTAGCCACAATATTTTTATATGGTTTCCAAATAACCTACCCATGTATGAGTGTGTGTAGTGGCGGGGTATATAGTATAGTTTTCACTATCTGGTCCTATCACCACCTAGTCACATGAGGTAGCCTATCATCCATATCATGGGGTAACCTAGTTAGTTGGTACATAGAAAACCTCTAATATATCTAGTTTCTCAACAAAATCATAGGTCCCATGGTCTTCTACCCTTTATACAACATCCCATACATGTCATGTACTAGCTACACCTAAATAAATAATCCTAGGTCATATAGAGTGCTCTACTCCTAAATGTATTGACACAAGGCCACTACATAAAGTGAGACCTTCCCATCTAACTTATGAGAAATAAAATATAATGTCATAAGTCTTAACAGGTCATTATGGATGCATGAAATGGTTGATATATACATCAAACAAGTAAACTCATAATCTATCAAAATATCTCTCTAACCCTAGTGCCCATAGAGCTAAGGTCTGCCTATCTACCTTCAACTCTAAGGAATCATAAATCACATGAGTACCTATGATAAGTAGTTCAAGTAGATCTTAGACATCCCCAAATTTCATTCCCATCTCTATAGTATCCCCATATACCTCCCACCAAAAAGTGTTGGTTAGTCACTCCCATGCCTGAAGAACATGATGACTAAATCGACACTCATGGGGATTTAACACATTTCCATAATTCCTCTAAACCTATATAAGTTAATCAATCATGATTATCATCTGATAGTCTCTCTATAAATTCTAGCAACTATGTCTCATCCACTAGGTGCCAAAATCTATATCATCTCTATAAAATGGGAAAAATATAGAATGTATTAGATATTGATAGAAAATTCATAAAAATACATTCTAAAACTAATTAATTTCAAAAATTAACTACTTCATCAATATGTTCTTGTTATTTTCTCTCTTTTCCTACATAATCAACCACTTTTATACTAATTCAACCCTTTTAACCTATGTAGTCAACCAATTTATACTAAGTAAACCCTATTAGCCTACATGTCAACCACTTTATACTAAATCAACTTGTCACTCTACACAGTCAATCAATATTATACTAAGTCAACCCTCTTACTCATCTCTTAAAATTGCATCGACCCTCTCTTATGTAGTAGGCCCATATTTTTAAACTATGTTGGCCACCCTCTTACATAACTGAGTCAGTCAAGATATACTAGGTTTTCCACCTCACTATTTTAACTAGATCGTTCCTCTACTATGTATTCAACCATATCAAGTATTACTTCAGTGTTCTGCTATCTAATCAGCTCCTTTTCATGACCCTTCACCTTTTTAATTAAGTCAATTGGGATGACTCTATTAAAAAAAGGTGATAAATTTTATACTATTTACCATAAATTCTTTAGGAATTTATCGGTCCTACCATTACCTACCCATTAACTTGCTTAATTCCTACTCTACCTAAAAATTTCCTAGGGCTAACTTCACTACACAATTTTACCCTAGTGTCTATTTTTTAAAACTAGTTTAATTTTTAACAAGAATCACCAAAAATTTGAATTTAATTCATCACTTACCTAAACTTCACCCATCATCATTGTTAATCATCATCCAACTCATACCTATCATCTCCTCACCATTGTTATTATCTAGGCTCCTCCAAGTCTCTCATAGCTCTACTTTCTTAGACTAGAAAAATTACAATTGAATTAATTTTTTTAGTTACACTATTTATGTGTATCATTAAAAATTATTTACTTATCAATTATTTACCACCATATTTCAAATTTTTCTCATAACTTTTTTTATACTAGCTTTTTTTCCAAATCGTAAGATGTTCTACAATCCTGAACTTGTAGAGAAGTTTTCTACGTACTATATTCATTTTTGAAAACAAAATATATTTTACATTATTTTTTAGGTTTGACTAATGTTCCCTACATTGTATTCCTCTCCATGTTTATCACATAATTTATACTCTATAGCAATAAAGGTAATTTATGATATGTATAAATTACTTATTTATTTTAGTTATTTCCTTATGTGTCATTTCAATTTATACTATAGTTTATTTGGCATAGAATTATTTGTTACTATGTATTTTCTCAAAGAACCATCTTATGTTACAACTATGTGACACTCTATGAGATTCAAGTCGGGAATATGTGTGAATAAGGCTTAAAACTATCAACATCAAGGACATATGACACTACAAATAGTGAGTAAAAAACTTGGGATGACAAGTGAAATACATAGATCATCCCATGAAGGCCATATTCATGTAAATAAAAATGATCCTACCTTACCAAAAAAAATTGTCCACTCCTTAGGATCCCTTATAAAATCATTAGCCTATCAAAAATATTTGGTGCTTGTGTGAGAAATGAGGTGGAACCAAAATTTAGGAAGATATAATAATGTAATGATATAAGACCTCTTACCCAGTCTACTAGCCTTCCTTACCCTAATGTACCTTGGCTTTATCATGATGCAAATTTTGAAGTTTGATCTTCAATTGAGATAGGATATGTGCTAAAAAAATATCATGTCTTTTGGTATTATATAATTTTTTGATATAATTTGCTTGTTGATCTTATTTTCATAGTAATTCTTTTATATTTTTTATTCCTCCATATGGATTCAAAAAACCAAACATTGATGAAATAGCTAGCTAACATAAGAGAGCTTATCTTGGAGACTATAGTGGAGAACCTAAATACCATGGTGTATAAATTTTTCTAATATTTCCCCACATGTAAGTGTACAATTTCAAAACCAACCTATGCATGTCAATTAAAAGGAAAAAGAGATAAATAGGGATTGTGGAAGATTTGTCCATGTAATAAAAATGATAGAATGAGGACTATAAATTGAAATAAAATTAAAAGGAAATACCTAAGATCCTCAAGTAAATCTAAGGCTGAAATAAAAAATACTAAATAGCCAAAAAGAAAATAGGTATGTAAGAAATAATCCCAAAATAGGGGAAAATAAATAAAATATATAAAATCAAAGAAACATGAGATAAAATAACAATAAAAATATATGATAATACTATATAAGAGAAAAGAATGTGAAAGGTGAGCGTATGTGTCTCAAAAAGTTTCTTGAAGTTGTATTTTTTATTTGTAAGATGGGAAATGTTATTGATTTCTACCTCATGGTAAGGATTATAAATTAATAATCCAAGAGAATGAGGATGGGCCTCTTAATACACCCTAAAATATTATATAAGGTTAAGGATGGGTATTTAAATATTCCCCAAATACCAAAATATGAATAGTTTAAGGTGCCTCAATATGTGTAGCAAAAAAAGGATGGGTATCACAAGATGCCCTAACCTATGATATATAGTGGGATTTGAGTTAACCTCAAGTGTGATTGATGTCAAAATTTATTTAAATTAGTGTTAAAACAAGATATGTGGCATCTAAGGTATTGTCAAAATATTTGGGAGGTGATATAAAATTATGATGTACAATATCAACCAAGCTGATACATTATAGAGGAGGACTATAGTGAATTGTATTTGCTAATTTAATATATTTTAAGGAAATAAGAGTAAAAATAATTGTATCATCTAGGTTGATATAATTTAGATAAAAAAATTAAAATAACTATATTAATAAGTTGATATAGTTTAATGATGATATAAGACTAAAATTAATTATATCAATAGGTCGATACAGTCTAGTGAAATAAGCTGAATTATATCAACACATTTTAGGTCATGGTTGGTGTATTTGGGTGAAATAAATAGAACTATATTGTCACATCTTATGTCATGGTTGATGAAGTTATCTAGAGTAAAAAGAATTATATCACCACATTTTGGGTCATGGCTGATGCAGTTAATTGTATGTGGGTGAAAATGAATAGTATTAGGTTGGCTAGCATCATTAGAAAGAAGTGATTTTATTAGTGATTTGAGTAGATATGAATAAGTATGATAGTTATGAATTTTTATATAGGCTTGAGGATTAAAATCACCTATAATGTATCATGTGATAGGCATTATAATTAGGTGCTCATCATAACATGACCAGTTGATGAAAATTGGTTGAATGTGAGTTGTGGTGTGATGACTTACCCTTATAATGACATGGTAGAGGGTGAGTATACATCAAGGAACTCATGATCATCACTGCTTGATTTTGGAGTAAATATGGGAAAATCATAAGAGGAATTTTTGTCCATGTCATAAATGTAATAAATGGAAATATTCACTACCATGATAGGGTCTTCAACTCCATCAGATTCATCATTATAGATGGAAAATCATGATATTTATTTTCAACCATGTAAGAAGTGGTGAACATGGGATAACTAGGATAATCATGAGTATAAAAATAACTATAAGTGTAAGGATCATCAAGGTCATAGGGAAAATATCATCATGATGATCTTCACCAATATCTATTGTATCAAAGGTGATATCATTAGGATCCTGATAGGGATCATCAACAAGGGGATGACCATATTGATAATCCTCACTCTCACTAGAAGTGTCATCATAAGTGGGAAAATCATCATTGAAATCCACAACCATGAGAAAGTGTATAAGATAATTACACTATGAGGAGTTTATTTCAATAGTGGTCATGAAAATTTGATGTGAGAAATATTGGATATAATAAATTTAAAGTATCAAATTATCTAATACAATTAGTTATTGAGTCTAGAAAAACATGTTATTATACCCAGGTTGATGTAGCTAGCTGTAAAAATAGATTGTAGTGGGGTGGATGATATAATTTGGAAAAAAAAGGTACTAATGGTGGATGGATATAAATCAACTATATTCATTATATATCATGCACTTAAAAAGGCATATAACTATATCAAATCGACCAATATAGTTTAAAAACACATAGAATAGAATCAAGATGGATGATACCATTCACATGAAGATAGATAAAGGTATCAAGACAACTATTATAGTTGGGAAGTAAAATAAATGCTGGTTTGAAAATGTATACGTAGTTTAAAAAATGAATAACATGAATCTGATCCAACCGAAGTTGAGATATGATTCACATTAGGTTCACTATAATGTATGTATGGGCAAAGATTAACCTACAACTATCATATCTCAATAGACTCAAAACTAGATTAAGGTCAATAAAATAGATCTTGTGGTACTTAGACAATCACATAATGCCTTATGAAGTTTGTATATCTATTATAGGGTTACCTACAACACAAATATCAAGAGGAAATGGTTCCAAATCCTAATCCTATGACACAAGGATGTATCATTCGCTATATCTCTATGAAATTAAATTGCATATAAGTAATGATTATAAGTATGCAAATAAAATAAATTAAGGAGAAGGTTTAGAATTATTTTAATTTGGTAAGGTGAAATTATCAAAAAAATGAAGGTATTGTTAATAATTTGACCTATCAAGGCCAAATTACTACTCCTATCATACACAACTTTTCTTAAATTGGTCATAGCCTTTTAAAGTTGGTCAAAATAAGAAATTATGGCCTAAAAATCACTAATTTTGGTCAAAAATGTCAAAAATGGATTTTAAATTTGTCATTATCATTTCAAAATAGCATTGTCAAGTTCAAATATGCAGACAATCCATGCTTAGGGATCAATTTTGAGAGAAAATTGAACATTCTGGGAGCTATAAGTGGCTTCAAGACCTTAAATTTTTTAAACAAGGTCATCAAGAGTTTGATAACCTTATGAAGAAATCTCATGGTGATTTTATGAGTGGATATACTCATTTTTTTGTAACAGTCCTTAGCATGTTTGTTGGAGATCACCATTGGAGCAGGCATCATTCTAGAGTGCCACATAGGTTTCTAAGTCTATATAAAAAATTTAAAAGCATGGGATGATTTTTTTACATCATAATTATACCTTTAAAGAGTGTAAAAACTCTAAATTTTAACCAAACCATGTTCATACAGGCTTTTGCAAGTAAACAAGCATAAAGGCCAAAAAGAGTTTTTTTGACTTTTTAAGAAAAATGTGCTTTTAGAGTATTTTGATAGAATTTTATAGACCCAATGATTATTATTTCATGAATTGGTAAGAATTTTAAGAGTTATTTTATTTTGATGAAATTTTCATTTTTTTAGTTCTAGACACCCTTCCTAGCCTCTTACTCAGATGCTCATATCTTTCACCACGTGTAGTGTTTGAATGAAAAATATTTTTATGGTTTGAGTAATCATATTTAATTAAAATTAATGAAAAATTGAGACCATTTTAGTGGTTTTAATTTATGAACAATCATTAAGAGTGTAGGCAGCGTAGAATGTAGGCAAAACCCCACAGGCAGATTTCTCCACGTGGTAATTTTTTATATATTTTGAATGGGAAACTAATATTTTCAAGGATTTTATTTTTTGGGTGTGGGGGTAATTTTTATACATATCAATGAAAATAATTTGGTATTTTGAGGTCTTTACTTCATGAATCATCATTTTAAAAATTTAGCTACAAACGTTGCCTAAATCCTCAAAAAACTAGTTTTACAAAAATTTCATTTTATTGACATCAAATAATATATGATAAAAATTAAACCTTTTGAAATTTCAATTAAACTTATATAGGATTACATAAATGTCAATTTTATGCATGGAGATGTAAGGATGAGGGCAAAAATCATGTTTTTTTGTTTAAAAACATGTAAAATTAAGTACATGACACTTCAATGAAATATAATCAATGGAGATCAAATCCTAAGAATTTTTATTCATCATAAAATTTTATTTTTTTCATAACTAATCACATAAATTTCCTAACTAGCTCAATCAAAATGGCCAATCTATAGGGAAATGGAGCAAAATAGGCCTAATCAACCTTGTTGACTAAATGACGAGTGTTTTCTCATCAAAATCAAATATCTTGTGATGAGAAAAGTTTTTCCAGGTATATTTAATTATTTTTTCAAGTTTTGTGGCATATTTTTGTATTTTTAATGGAGTCTAAATGCCATAAGATAGGCTATTAGGCCTAATTAGCCTAATAGGCTTAATTGGTCAATCAAGCAGGTAAAGAATGGTGCTAAAAATCTATCAAATGAGTTAATTTTGGAGTTACCACATGTAATATATATTTTTTAAGTGGATATATCATTCTAAATTAAATATACAATTTTTAATTCATGCAAGATGAGCTCAAGTTCAGTTAACTAGTCCTTAAGGGTCAAATTGCTTCAATTGACTAGTTTGACTAGTTTCATGCATCTCCCATGTTTTTCATGAAAGTTAAAGACTATAAAGATCTTAAACTCACTTTAAAGATGGATTTATCTTCTAATATATGATTTTATTTTCATGCAAGTAATGTTGACAGGTTAACATGGGCCCACCACTTCTTAATTTTATGTCAAAAATGAAGAACATGTAGTTTTTGAAGATTTTGAAAAATTTAAAGCCTTTATGTAATATTGTAAAAGGATTTTAGTCTTATTTTAACTTGAAAATAACTAATAATTCTATTTTCCATGCCACTTTTTATTTATTTAAGGTTTTAGACTTATATATTAGCTTTTGAAGCCATTTTTGAAGAATTCTTGAATCAGAGAAGAAATTGTAATTGACAACATTTATCAAATAAAGAAGATTTTTTGCATATGTTTTTTGGATCATAATAGAGTGTAATTTGAATGAGTTATAGAATACAAGTGGCATATACTTTCCCTTTTATAGGTCCTTTCCACACCTACTTTGAAAATCTCATCTTGTATAGGTCATTTGAAGAGCTAGGATTTGAATTTGCTTTATAAACTTCTTTTAGGCCTTCTTTTGAAACAATGATGTTCAGGATTAAATGTAAATTTTTATTTTAGATTAATATGTGTATCTTACTCAGTTTTAGAAAGATTTTAGAAAATACCAATTATTTATGTGCATCACCTAATTAGATAGGATTTCCCATTTTAGTTTCTTTCTCCCTTTTCATCCCCAAAAATCAAAATAATTTAGTTTTTTAGAGATAAATCTTAAGGGAACTAGCCCTCTCTAGAGGTTCTTCTCAATACAAGTCACCCACACTCTAAAATTTTTAAATTGTATCAACTAGAGAGAAGGTGTTCCTTTTACATCTTTAAAAAGGGTCCTTTCTAGAGTGATAATAATTTCTAGCATGCTCGATGGGACAATCATTATATGTAATAGCCTTTAGAGACATTCAAAATATCAGTACAAATTTTAGGCACTCAAAGCTAGTTCAAAAGATTAGGTATCATTTCAATACTTATTACTTTCAAATTTTGGCTTAGTAATGGTCTCCAATGGCTTATTTCAGTATGGATCCATATGATCCTCACTATAATTAGTATGACTAGCCACACTATGATCCTCATCAGGAGTATGAAGATCTATATTAGGCATATATGCAAGAGTACTGCCCATACCCTCCATATGAAAAACTAATCCATCATAATATTTCTCCTTACCATTGTTATCATGAGCCATCCTACCTATCTAACCAACCTAATCATGGTCATTTTGTAGCTATCCAATCTATAGCAATAATTAAACAAACTTTAGTGAGCCTTGAAAAGCATGCACTAGAGTTGTATTCATAGATCTATTGTGTCCAAGATACCCATACTCACTAGATCCATTATGTGAGAGAGTCATTATAGTAAATAAAAGAGAAATGGAAACCAATTGAGAGAGCTAATTGGACCCATCTCACTGATGAGATGATGGATGGTGGTTACATTTAAAATATTGAAGAAAAACTAAAAGGCCTTAAAGAACAACATGTTCAGCCTCACTCTTATTATATGCCATCCATTCCTTCTCAAGAGATAATTAAAAGAGACCCTTTGATTCTTCCAAATTCTTCATATATTTCTTAGTCCTTCCCTTCTTGGAGTTTTATCCAAGAGAACTGTCAAAAACAGGAGATTGTTATGGCACAACTTGCTATTGAGATCACTGACCACTATAAAGAGAAGATATTCTAGGAGAATATTGATAAGTAGATCAGAGATTTGGAGCTAAAGACAAGGAAAGAGAAGGAGAACCAAAATCAAAGGTCAAAAAAGAGCCTTTATCTTTCCCATCTTGGAACCAAATCATGGAGTTAAGAAAGAAAGAGGAACAATCAAGCATCATTCAAGATTTTGAATTCAAGCAAGGGATCATTCAACCTTTATCTCTTCCTCATTAGAAGACTAAATCCTTTCCTTCATGGAAATCCATCTAAGAAAAAGTGTAGTAGAGAGATGAGGTGAAGGTGATCCAAGATGATGTAACCAAAAAGATAGAAAAGAAAGGTGACTTGAGTGATCAAGAAGAAGAAATCATAGTTGGGACACCAGTTTACAAGGACAAAAATGATTTAGTTTTCCATGATAAACAAGAAGAGGAGTTGCAAGAAGATTCTCAGGAGTTTAAAAAAGATGAGATAGATGAAGTACAAACAATTTTTTCTTTAAAAGGCAGCCATGAAGACAACTCACACAGAGCCATTGCTGAGATGAAGAATTTTTTTGATAAAGATGAGATAAGTACAATAGATCAAGAAATTTCATTTGACTTCATCCAAAAGGTAGAAATATGTGATCAACATGTTTAAAATGGTATATACTAATGAATTTCATGTCTTTTCCATTGATCATGATGAAGAAGCCTTTTGGGATGACTTGGAGAGTTTTTGTGCAAAATTTGATGGTCTATCTTTACCCCATATTGAGATTGAAGAATGCTCTATAATGAGTACTATTGTAGCTATTCATAAAGAAAAAATTAATGAAAAATTATAGACATGTTCAAATACATACCAAAAGTTTTAATATCTCAGTGATCTACTACTTCAAATGGATCAAAATGAAGACATCAATCTAGGTATACTAGTTGAATTGCCAATATAATCATTGAATTAAAATGTGCCAAATCATGATCAACCTATGAATGAGGTAGAGATAGAAATTTTGATGCAACAAAGAAGAATATGGTAGGAGGATGATTAGATCTTAGATCCATATATTCAATCCATAAACCTAATAATGGAAGTTGGAGGCCTAGCTACATCATCTAGAACATATGAACATATAAATGATCCCATTTGCAAAAGAGAGCTATTAAAAGGAAGCAAATACATTTCCAAGTTCCATAATGCATCAAATATATTTCCATTTGATCTAGGAGGGCTACAAAGGTGGATATTAGTTTGTACATAATATACTCCTTGTGTTTAATTCCTCTAAGTGCATATCTATACATGCTTTCAACAGTTTTTTTTCCTTTTAGTGTTGTTGTCCTTTCCTCTAAGTGCACAAATGCACATGTTTGTTATTTTTTTTGTGTCTTTGCCTACAAAATGTATTTTAATATTCAATGTATATACAATTATATCCTTGTCATAATTTTTAAGTTATTTTACCATCAATCTAGTCAACCCTTGAAAGTTGCCAAAATTGTTAGTGATTTGACCTATCAAGGCCAAACTACTATTCCTATCATACAAAACTTTCCTAAAATTGGTCATGACCTTTTAAAGTTGATCAAACTAAGGAATTATGGCCTAAAAAGCATTAATTGTGGTTAAAATTTTGAAAAATGGATTGTAAATGGGTCATCATCATTTCAAAAGAGCATTGCCAAGTTCAAATATGTAGATAAACCATGCAGAGGAATCAATTTTGAGACAAAAATAAACATTTTAAGAACTACAGGTGGTTTCAGGACCTCAAATTTTTTACATAGGGTCATCAAGAGTTTGAAAAATTTATAAAAAAATTTTGTGGCCACTGGATAAGTAGAGATACTCATTTTTTTTAACAGTCCTTAACATGTTCGTTAGAGATCACCATTGGAGCAGACATCATTCTAGAGTACCACAAAGGTTTCTAATTCTAGTTAAAAGTTTTAAAATAATGGAATGATATTTTTACATCATAATAATACATTTAAATAGTGTGAAAACTCTAAATTTTAAGAAAACCATGTTCATACAGGGTTTTTAAGCAAACAAGCATAAAGGCCAAAAAGAGGTTTTTTGAATTTTCACAAAAAATGTGATTTTAAAGTGTTTTTATAAAATTTTATAGACCCCATGATTATGTTTTTAGGCATTTGGAATAATTTTAAGATTTATTTTCATTTTGGTGAAATTTTCATTTTTTTAGTTCTAGACACTCTTCTTAGCCTCCTATTTAGATGCTCATATCTTTCACCAAGTGTGTAGTTTCGATAAAGAATATTAGTATGGTTTTATTAATATATTTAATTATAATTAATAAAAAAAATTATACCATTTATTTTTTTTTACTTTATGAACTATTATTAACAGTGTAGGTAGCTTAGAATGTAGTCAAAACTCCATAGGCAAATTTCTCCATGTGGCAACTTTTTTATGTATTTTGAATGGAAACCCATTATTTTTAGGTATTTTTAGGGGATAATTACCATACACATAAATTTAAATTTTTTGTTATTTGGAGGTATTTACTTCATGAACCATCATTTTGAAAATTTAGCTCCAAAGCTCACCTAAACCCTCAAAAAACTAGTTTTGAAAAAAGTTGATTCTTTTTTACAATAAATCATCTTGGATCAACCTTAAAAATTTTAAAATTTCAATTAAACTCAGATATTATTCCTTAAATGTCAATTTTATGCATGGAGATGTACGGATGAGGTCAAAAAACATTTTTTTGTTTAAAAAAAGCATGTAAAATTAAGTACATGACACTTCAATGAAATATAATCAATGGATATAAAATCATAAGAATTTTTATTAATAATAAAATTTTATTTTTTCATAAATAATCTCAAAATTTTCCTAACTAACTCAATCAAAATGGCCAGTCTGTAAGAAAATAGAGCAAAATAGGCTTAGTCAACCCTGTTGACTAAATGGCGAGTGTTTTCTCATCAAAATCAAATATATTATGATGAGAAAAGTTTTTACAAGTATATTTAATTATTTTTTTAGGTTTCATGTAATTTTTTAATAGGTTTAATTGAGTCCAAATTCCAAAAGATAGGCTATTAGGCCTACTTGGCCTAATAGGCTTAATTGGTCAATCAAGCAGGTAAAGAATGGCATTGAAAATCTATAAAATGAATTTTTTTTTGAATTTACCACATGTAATATATTTTTAATTTAATATATAATTATTAATTCAATCTAAAAGTTTCAATTCATGCAATTTGAGCTCAAGTTGAGTTAACTAGTCATTAAGGGTCAAATCTCTTTGGTTGACTAGTTTGACTAATTTCATGCATCTCCCATGTTTTTCATGAAACATAAAGAATTTAAAGAACTTAAAATAAATTTAAATATGAATTCATATTATAATTTATGGTGTTTTTTTCATTAAATTAAGGTTGAAAGTCAACATGGGCCCACCACTTCTTAATTCTTTGTCAAAAATGAAGACCATGCAATTTTTGAAGACTTTGAAGATTTTAAAACCTTTATTTAATAATGAAAAGGGATTTTACTCTTATTTTAACTCAAAAAATACTAATCCTTCTATTTTCCATGCCACTTTGGGTTTATTTAAGGTTTTAGACTTATATATTGGCTTTTGAAGCCATTTTTGAAGAATTGCTGAAGCAGAGAAGAAATTGTAATTGACACCATTTACCAAATAAAAAATATTTTTTGCATATGACTTTTGGATCATAATATATTTTAATTTTAATATGTACCAGTATAAAAGTTGAATATACTTTCCCTTTTAATAGGTTCTTTCCACACTTGCTATGAAAATATCATCCTCAACAGGTCATTTGAAGAGCTAGGATTTGAATTTGTTTTGCAAACTTCTTTCAAGCCTTATTTTAAAACACTAATGTTCAAGATTGAATGAAAAGTTTTATTTTAGATTCATATGTATATCTTACTTATTTTTAGATATATTTGTAATAATACCAATCATTCAAGTGCATCACCCAATTAGATAGGATTTCTCATTTCAATTTCTTTCTCCCTTTTCATTCCCAAAAATCAAAATAATTTAATTTTTTAGAGATAAATCTTAAGGGAACCAGCCCTCTCTAGAGGTTATTCTCAATGCAGAGTCACCCACACTCCAATAAGTTCTAATATTATTACCTAGAGAGAAGGTGTGCCTTGTACATCTTCAAATAGGGTGCTCTCTAGAGTGATAACAAGTCTATGCATCCTAAAGTGAAATAAGGAAACTTGAAGAAATCCTAAAGCCACACCATCTTGTTTGGTGTAGATAAATATTAAACAACGATAGTTTTTTGTTATTAAAAATTGAATTATGAATATTATTAGTTTTTATTTTACACTAAAATAATGTTTATGATTAAATATATAAGTAAACATAGATACACAATAAATTATCAATAAATAAATTTATGATATTTTAAACTTGGTAAATCAAATACATATGTATATGTACATATACATATACATATTCAAAATTCATATATCTTAAATAATAAATAAATTATGGCTTTGAAAATAAATTAAAAATGGTGTGTGTGTGTGTGTGTGTGTGTGTGTGTGTGTGTGTGTGTATGTGTGTGTGTGTGTGTGTGTGTGTGTGTGTGTGTGTGTGTTTGTGTGTGTGTGTGTGTGTCTATATATATATATATATATATATATATATATATATATATATATATATATATATATATATATATATATATATATATATATATATATATATATATATAGACACACACACACACACACACACACACACACACACACACACACACACACACACACATAATTAAAAAGTAATGAAGGAGGGTGACATAGCCATCTCCCTCCCCCATGCCTCAATTCCCCCATCGTTGGGATCTGGAAAAGATATCATGTAGATAAGGCCACTTAAAACCTTGATCATGGCCTCATCTATGGTGATGGACATAGTCTAGGCTAATGACCTACATATCCCTTAGGTGATGCCTATAGGGATTTAGCCTATACATACCTACATTTTTTATATGTATAATGTTCTTTTTTTTTGAAATAAAATAAACACACAAAAAATAAAAACAATAAAATATATATTTATAAATTTTCATTGTTATGGTTTATATACATGCATACATATATGGTTGTATATATAAATGTTATGTATTATTGGATAAGCTTTTCAAATAGACTAAATTTAAAAAAATGAAAATAAATTTGTAAATAAATAATTAGGTATATAAAAAATTACATATATTTATAATTATCAAAAAATTATGTATATACTCTTCAACAAATAAATCATGAAACTAATTGGCCCTTCCTCCTGAGCTCCATCTCCAAACCTAGAAATGAAAGCAAGAGAAATTTAAAAAAAAATGTGAATTGAATTTTTATATTTCCCATAAGGAAATTTGGAGAATTTTTTTTGTAACCCTAAACTAAGGGTGGAGATCCACATAATCCAAGGATGGGGATTGGACCCACCACTTGGAAAAGTAGGAAAATCTTTTTGTCTTAAATTTAATTACTTCTTATTTAATAAAACAAGCTAGTGAAATTTCACCAAGACTAAGTTATAAAATTTTAACCATAATATTATAAGCCATGGATATATACATTGAATATGTATTTAAATTATTAAAGAAAATAATTTTTGGATTAAACAAATAATACTCTAGAGACCTATTGTCACTTATCAATCTTGATTAAAACCCATATAGATTCAAGATTAAGTAATTACCCAAATTGGGAATTTATCACAACTAAGATTGCATACTATTTTTATTAGGTTGTGTAATATGCAAAATATATTTTTTAAATTTTTAATCCTATCAAAAATTATATTTATTGCCTTTTTTTGAGTAGCTTTTGCAAGATAAAATTAACAATTACTTTTCTTGCTTCCAAATTTATTTAAAATATGGCATAAAATAAATAATTTAATTTAAAATTTTCAAAATATGAGTCTTGAAAATAATTATTTATGAATATTAAATTAGTAATCAAATATTTTTTTTGGATCAATGATAGATATTTATGGGTCCCTTGCTCTTCTAACATAAGATATCAAAAAAAAAAACTAGTCTAGCTTAATAATGAATTTTTTAAGGAATTGTGACCGTACTATATGTACAATAGCTATCCATATATATGGATAAAATTGTCCTTAATACCAAATATTCATTAATAAAACTATAGATTACCAAAAACCATCCAATAGTCACCCAAAAAAACTAGACAAACACAACTTATTCCAAGAAGACTAACTTGATCATTTTACCATTACTTTGCAAGAAATCACCCATCACTAATAATTTTATTGGCTTCTTGGAATTAGTTGCATGCAACTCATGCTCCTTCAGTTTAGATATTAAACCAATTATGCTTACCTCCTTCACTATCATCACTCTAGCTTCCTCATGTGGATGTGAGAAAACCAATCACCTTTGAGTGCTACTAGGGTCCTTTAGAAACTCAAATTTTCCTTTCCACCATAGAAGTGCCTTAAATACACCCATAACCATGTCTAGAAAATGGAGTCATTAGTGGTGTATTTAAGCATAATAATTCCCCTTTTCCCTTCAATTTTATACTCTCTTGAGCAAGCTTCATCAAATTCCTAAGTGAAATTCACCAAATCCAAAAAAATAATTTCCAAAGCATTAAAAAAAGATAAAGGGATGAAGCCCAAATTAACCTTACCAGAGAAAGGAAGAGTAGGAAATGGACTTAGTGGGAGGGCATCCATTTTTGACATTAAACCCACCCTATATTTAGGCCATATAAATAAATTGACCAACATCTAAACCTACTCTATATCTATCATCACCAAGCAGAGATTGCTTGAAAATAAAGATGTTAAATAGGTGTTTATTCTCACCCATTTGTTTGCTTCCAAAAATTCCACCCCTAAAACCTGCTCTAAGGCTTCTTCAACCTCCAACATAGGAATCCAAAACATGTTAAAGAGGCACATCCTAGAGACCATACCCATAAAACCCATCTCTTAGTTTTTAGCTCTACCAAAGATCAATGGATATCCTATGGACTCTATGTAGATATAATCCATCTACAACTCAAAATGCAATATAGACATAAATCTAGCTACCAAACCCATTTAGAAACCCTAAATGCTATCATTTTACTAACAAATCAATCTAGTACAATAAATTCACATGAATTAAATATTTTGAGAAAATAATGAAACATTCAAGGTTTGTCCACCACCTCAAGAGTCAAGATAGCAACTTCCATAAAAACCAAACTTAATAAAGCTCATGGAAACATCAAATTTATAACAACAGGGATATCACCTTTTACCAAAAATGATTAAAATTTTATTTTTATAATTTTATTGAAAAATAAAATTACAAACATGCTAATTAAAGCTTAAAGATCAGTTTGATCTAAGTCCATGCAATCTTCCTAACTTCTCCTTATATTATCCATTCTCACATCCATGATTTGATCAATCCCTACATTAACAAGGAGGTCTAATACTTTATTACTTTTATAAAAGTAATGGGAGCAAATATAGTCTTTGAATTGTTTCAATTTTTGCCACATTATATCAAAAATATTCACTATTTTCCAAGATTTAGCCCTCTAAACATTTAGAGTTTAGATAACTACCTATGAATTTCCTTCAATACATAGGGAGGAAATGCCACACACCAAATCCATCTCCATGCTAGCTTCTAGTGCTTAGAGTAATCAAATAATTTTTAATCCCTTTAGGAATTTTCATTTTTACCTATATTAGGAGATAATTGTAAGGGCAAAATTCATTTATCTTCTTCTTATTCCAAAAGTTGATTTGTAATTGATGTAAATAAAATATCAAGAAATGGGTTTGTTTAAATCTAAATCTTTTAACCAATTCATCGTAGCTTAAAATTATACATATTATAATAAAATAAATTTTATCACAAGTTCTACTATTTTTAACAAGGTGATTTCGAAGTTGATTTATGGAGAATTTTTGAAAGCCAATTTTAAATTAGATAAATCTAATTTGGAATGGTGAAAAAAACTTATTTACAATAAAATATTATCATGCCTTAAACATGATAATTCTAACTTAAATAATATGTTCTAATAGTTAAAAAATTAGTTTCCTTGTTATCATTTAAATCAAGGGTGTTTCTATACTCAATTTATCAAACTTGGATTTGATGTGTCCTATAACACTTTGGAGCTTCGTTTCTCATTAAACATTATTTGAATTTTTATTTTTTATTTCTAAATAAAATTGTGATATTCATGCATGATATTAGCCGTATACTATTTTTATAACTTAGGTCAGGTTTGAGCTGGAAACACTTTTAAACATCTAAGACCCCAGTCACACCTTGTCAAGTTAAAAGGGGATCCTTGTTTTAATTAATTTGAAACATTATTTTGAAATAAAATTTGATTTTTTTTTCTCATACTTATAATTATAAATGCATATACTTCTATTTTAGGGGATGATCTTTGTAATCCCTTGGTAGTACCTAGATATGTTCGGGCCATCTATTGTCCATGGTGTTACATGTAAGGGGTAACTATGTTATCTTAGTCATGTTCCCATTAAATAAAGTTTGGACACCTTCACAACTGATCTAACACTCATTTAATAACGTGTGAACTACATTCATCTCTGATTATGCATGTGAAGGTATCGTTGTAGATATGTTATCAACTCAGTGAGTGGGTGGGGCATAGAGTACTAACCCTTATGATTCCTATTAGTATGGAATAAATGACTAAATAATGTTTGGGTGTTCTTATAACATGTTATTAAACACTTATCCATTATAATTCACATCTTAACACTAAGTTTATAGTTTTAGTCATCATGTATGTGTATCCTTCTAGTTATAGTAGTATGGTATGCTTAGATGTGTAGTCATTACTAGATAGAGACCCTCTTTCATTATTTTATAAATTAAGCTTGGTTTATCTTGTATCAACCTTGGAAACCATTAGATAAATACTCAAGATATGGATATTCTCTAATAAGTTTAATCCATATATTATTGAGACATTAGTTTCATTGGATCAATGGAATGTAGGTTCTTTTTCATGTTTGGCTCTTATTTTAGCTATTGTGTGAGAGTGTTTTGGGTAAGCACATGCATATTTAGATGTTAATGTGTTTTATGATAAGTGACCTTTGTATTTGTCATTTCATTTTGATTATATGACTATAACTTTAAAATCTCACTTGAGTGGTGTTTGTATACAAGGGAAAGTGAAGTTGATCCACCAATTAGTCCTAGCTCAAATAAGATAAATCACACTAGCCTTTATACTTGTTGGTACATTTAGAAAATTAGGGTCATGACCAATATGGATCCACTAGACCTAACTAAGGATTAACTTACCATAAATATCACTAGAGAGGGTTTTAAAGCCTCTAGTCAAGAAATAACACATAATAAACCTAGCTAGCTCTTATGTTTTCTTAAGAAAGTAAATACAAAGTAAAAAATCTAATCTAGTGATCACCAAATAATGTGGCACAAAATGGGGCTAATAAACATGAAAATAAGAATTATAATTAATTCAATGTATATATATAATCCTAATGTATAGAGAGAGAAATACATTCAAAATCCATTACTTATGCTACTTCTATCTATTAGAATAGAGGAGTGAGAGTTAGAGATACTTATCTTGAAGATGAACATGTCCAGGCTCAATCTTTCCCTTAACCAATGGTTCTTTTCAAGATGTTATGGTTTGTAAGGATCACAAAGATAGGCTATATCTATGCTATATAACTTCTCTTAATAATCCAAGACTTTTCTACAAGACAAGATTATTCTCTCCAAGTGTAAACCCTAAGCAATGACTCCTCAAGTATAATAATAGAAGAGTAGATTATAAATAAGTGAAAATTAATTATTAACTCTATCTCTCTCTCTTGAAAATGGAAAAATTAATGTGTTTATATAATTGGATCTAACCCTAAACTCTTCTAAATTTTTAGGTGATAGATTCAACCCAATTAAACTTGTTTATTTAATAAATAAAGTAGTTAGGTGATAGACTAGGTTGGTTGAGGCTAACCTAATCTTATAACATGCTTATATTTCAAGAATAGGGTCATCTTAGGTAGAATTTATTTAATAAATTATAAATATAGGTTTTGGATGAGGTAGGGGTTGTTTGAGGTGGTGAATTACTTAGAGAAGTGTGTAAAGGAGGTCTCAAATTTTAAGGAAATGTACAGGAGAGGGTTATGTTGGTTTTAAATCGTGGTATAGGGAAAAATGCTATTGTGAAGCACCAATGGTCTATGCATCACTTTCTTGGTGCACCCTTTAAGGTGTGCACTTAGAGAGATTTATTCTCGATGGGTTCTTTCAAGACAGAAATCATCATTAATTGATAAAGTTTAAAAATATTATATATATACAATGTCCTACTTGAAGCTCATCATGTGTCACATCATCACAACATAAGATGGTGCTTTGATAAAAGAACTTAAAAACACACAATGTTGAGCTAAGCAACTTGTAGTATTTTAAAGCATAAAATAATTGAAAGTAAATGGATGAAAAGAAATAACTAAAATAAATAAGTAATGTATGTGCACCTTGACTTACCTTTATCACTAGAAGGTTGTTTGTTGTGCTTTTAGTTTTTCTCGTGGAGGGTGAAGAGACTAATTTAGATAAATTGTAAAGACACAAAACTTAAAGAGCAAAAATAAACAAACACAATAAATCCAAGATAATTAAAATGTGTGGGCATTACATACTTATAAATTTGGTAATCTAGGGTGATAAATGCTAAGTTAGGACCAAAGACCAAGCCAAAAAATTTGAGTAAATCAGGTAACCAAAAATCTAAGGCTACTAAATGACTAAATAAATCAAACAAGTATACCTTAAGTAAGAAAGGTAACAAATAAAAATCAAAGTAAGGATATAAAAAAATGAAAATCTAACATCAATGAAAAATAAATAACAATCCTTAAACAAAGATGGGAAAGAAATGGTAAAACAACATTGATGAGTGAGCAATAATAATCCTTACTCAATCATCAATGGAAAAATTACATGAAAGAGAAAGAGCATTGTTGAGTGAGAAGTAGAAATTCCAAACTCACTCAACATTGGAAAAATTACATAAAAATAAGAATGAATATAGTTGTCCAAAAAAAGATGAAAATATAGAAACATATGTAAATGTCCAGAAAAAGGAATTATAACAAAAAAATTCTAATGAAACCAATGCAATTCTATAAATGTAAATCAATGGTGTAAATAAAATAATCCATAGTCACTCAAGTCATACTATTTTATTCTAAAGATAGATAAAACCAAAACAAAGTAGTGTTAGCATGTGTTAATATGTGAAGAAGAGGGAATATAAAGTGGAGAAAAATATTTAAAATCAAAATTTCCTATCAAGGGGAGAATGGAATGGGTGGTAGGGTAAATGAAGGAAAAATCAAGGTAGATAAACTCTATCAAAGTTACAACACTAAAATTAGGTTTGTCAAAATAAGAGGAATTTTGAAATTAAGAACTCTAAAGAAATTCTCCTAACCACACAAATATTGGATTATAAAATTAAGTATGTGTATCATTCCATGAAATCTATATACATGAAAAATAAAATATGCCTACCTTATCATAACATGTTCTCCATTTCTCAGGATACCTTATAGAGTCATCAGTCTACCGCAAAGATTGGGTACTTGTGTAAGAAAGTAGGTATCACTATAGAGTATTTTGAATTTTTCTATCCCAATATAATAGCCTACCTCACCCCAATGGACCTCAACTCTATTATGAGGCCAACTATGGAGTTTGAGCTTTATTTGAAAATAAGATATATGTTATAAATCATGTATTTTGGTGGGATGTTGAATTTTTTATTTCTATATTATCATTTGATCATTGCTTTTTTTTCTAAATGATTTTATTTTTAAATTTTGATGGATTTTTATATTCCTCCTACATTAGGATTTAAATGACAAAATAACTGTGATAAATGGCAAAAAATCCATCATGTATACAAAAAACACACCTAAAATAATCAACTCCCATTGAATGATAATATACAAAAACACATTTAAAATGTGTTGGACATAGTTTAAAATGCATAGGAGATAGTGAAAATTGAAAGAGTGGAATAAAAAATACAATGTGGGCCAATAAAAAGTAATGTGGGCCAAATCTCAAGCAAATAAGACATCAGTCATAGCCAAAAATGCATCCAAAATTGCAACAAGAGAGCAAATCCCCCATGATTACTATATAGCCCCCAACCTTAAATTTGAAACTTTACATTTTAGTGAATTTTTAAAATATAAATGACACCATTAGATTGGTCATAAAAAATGTACACTTTTGAAAAAATAACACTCAATTTTGAGTTACTGATCAAAATATATAGGTTTTATAAGGTTATCCCATCATAAATGGGTCAAAAATAAAACACTGCACCAAAAAATATTAAATGCTTGGAATAAAGTAAATTATTTATAATATATCTATAAAAGTGAATTTGAAGGAAATTTACAGCAAAATAAAAGAATAATATTCCACATTAATTTTTCACTTTAAATTAAGATCTAATTTTTTTCTTGATCACACATTAAAAAATCATATAAAAATAGAATCATAGGGTCAACTTAAGATCCTAATATGTCCTTAGATTTTGATCAAAATATTTATTATGACCACTTTATGTAAACCTCTTGAAGTATTATTTCTATTGAAGAAATAATTTTTTGAATTAGACACCTTTGTGAAGAGAAAACTGATATGCAAGATAGTCATAATTTTCTAAAAAAAATTATAATTTCATCAAAAAAATGCATGGCCATCACAATAGATCTAATAAACTCAAATAAAAATCATTATGACTGATTATATTTAGACACAATAGATATAAGCATAATCAAAACAATAAACTCTTCATAATAAAGGTGTTTTGAATATGAATAAAAAAAAACTTAGATCTGAAAAGGAGTAATACAACTTATCTAAGGAGTAGACAAATAATGCAAAAAATGGTAGTTAGAAACCACTCTAATACCATGATATACTTAAAATTACTCTTTAACCAAAAACTCTCCATGGATCCATTATCATAGCTATGAAATCTCAATCATTGCATACCAAGAATAAATTATCTATTATCCACTCTCTATCAAATAGTTTACAATAGAGATGTAAAAATAGGTAGATGATAAGAGAATCCTAACCATCCCATGCATGTGGGACTAACTTCTCTAATATAAGTGGAATTAAGGTATATCCACATCATCCTCATGAATTTGGGATAAACATGTCTAATGAAATAACACCTAAGTAAGCTAAAGATTAGGAAAGTAATATCCTACACCAATAAAGTTAGAGAACTAAACATGGATGCTAAAAATGACTATCATTTGAAATATTTGGATTTGGTAGCTAAGAAAAAGGACTAAGATAACATGATGTCTAAGAGTATTATTTATTCATGTGAAATAAAATTTCTATCTTGACTTTAACCTTGTTTTATCTAAAGTAGAATGAAAGTAAAGAAAATCAAGGGAAAATAAACATGAACCAATTTGAATTAATTCAAATTGTAAAAATGTAACAGTGGAAAAAAGGGATACAATGACATGTAATTATGATTCATTATCATAATAATGTATAATAATGTATGTAACTGTAAGGAAAAATGCTAACATAGTTTTGGTGTAAGTTTTCTCCACAAAAGAAACAAAAACTAAGGCTAAGAATATGGGATCACAAACTTGTAACCATTTTTAATATTATAGAAAAAAACACTATCTAAAGTGGAATGAAAGTAATGGAAATCAAGGTAAAATGAACATGAACCAATTTGAATTTAATAAAATTGGAAAAAATGTGATAGTGGAAAAAAGGGATACAATGATAGGTAAGTATGATTCCTTATCATAAGAATCTATGTAAGTGTAAGGAACCATGCTAACATAGTTTATTGTGTAATTTTTCTCCATAAAAGAAACAAAAACTAAGGCTAATAATATGGGATGAAAAAATTTTAACCATTTTTAATATTATAGAAAAAGAATACTCAGTTTTTAAAAAATATTTGATATAATATGTAAATTTTATGAGGAGAGCTTGGTCCTATCCATGGTCTTACACTACAACTCATAAAGAGAAATCCAAATGTGTGTAAAAAGGAAAAAATGGTATTTATAAGGACATGCTCTTCTTATCCATGTTTTTACACTATGATTCATAAAAATAAAAACCCAAGTGCATGTAAAAATGATGTAAAAAAAATTATTTATGAAGAGAGCTTGGTCCTATCCATGGTCTTACACTACAACTCACAAAATAAAAACCCAAGTGGATGTAAAAATATTTGGAAAATAACAATCTTGTGATGAAAATATAAAAATATGAAAAATTGATGTATGAAATAAAATGGTATTCTTGAGTAAAATTGGGTCCTATCCATGGTATTATAATGTAACTCCTAAAATAAAGAAACAAAAGGAAGGAACTAAGGTTTGTGGATAAGTTATACTACTTTAGAGGGTGAGATCATTGGATAAATACTACAAGAAGTGTTAGTAGGATAATATATATAAGGATAAAAATAAGGAAAATATTTAAGAAAAATATTTCTTCAAAAATTATAATTAGTGGGTTCTCTGAAAACATGGCCTTCATTAATTTGTAGATGGTAAGTGCTAGGATCAAGAATGTCTTTCACTAGATAAGGACCCCACCATTTTTGGTTATATTTTCCTTCCTTATCATGGGTGTAATATAATTTTAGGACTAGATTACCAAAATTAAAAGTGAAAACTTTGACCTTTTTATTATGTTTTTTGGTGATGCAAGCCTTGTATTTCTGGTTATGTTTAAGAGTAGTTAAATGGTGTTCATCAAGAAGGTTTTGGTAATGAAGGAAAGTTTAAGGTAATTATTCATCAATAATGATACCATAAAGAGATATACATAAATATGGGATTTTGATTTATAATGGTAAGATGGATTCAAAACCATATACTAATGGGAATGGTGTTAGCCAAATCATAGTACATATACTATTATGGTAAGCCCAAAGTGTCAACAATATACTAATGAGAATAGTGTTATCCAATTCATAGTACATATACTAGTATGATAATCCCAAAGTGTGGGAAATAAGTGAATATTCCAACCAATATGGGTTTCTTGGATGGTATTTTGTAAGTTTTATTGAGAATTTTGTTAGTGGATTGAGCTTAGCCATTACATTATCGATGGTAAGGTGTAATATCCCCAATTTCCCCTCAAATTTGAAACTGGATATTTCCCTGACTATCTCTTTATATTTTGCTTTTTAAATATTTTACATGAGTAGAAATGTGATTTTGCAAGATAAATTTAGATAAACAATAAACCACAGTAAATCTCTTATCTGCCAATCAAATATCTTATCAATTGTTCAGATAATTACAATTACAGTCTTTGCTCATACATATAAAGAATATTAAAATATGATCTAAAAACCCTGATCTTCTACAAATCAAGAAGTTAATCTTGAATCTGGAAGTCTCAGCTTACTGTGTCGAACACATAGTTGCCGGTGTCGATCGATATACTACCGACATCGGTCACTGTCGGTCCTTCTCTGCCAACGTCAGTCTTCAGTCAGCCGATGTCAGTCACTGGGGATCTCTTTTTGTTGAGGTCAGTATCTGCGTGGATCTGTACGGACCTATACAGACTTCGTACGGCCACCAATTAAGCACAACCTGTCTATTTTCAACCCCTGATATGAAGATATGTGGCTCTAATATATAAGATCTCTATCTGTATAATTTATTGAATCAAAACTAAATAAGAAATACCTAAAATACTGTGATAACTTCTATGTGAAGTTATCTCTCAAATCTGTAAACTTTTGTGATAACTTTTGTATGAAGCTATCTCTCAATTTGGCAATAGATCAGCTGATATTTCACAGCCTTTGAATCACACACACTAAAGAGTTGACATTCTCCAATGCAGATGGAATCCTAGAACCCGTGGCTCAGTCTTCATAGAAGAATTCTTCAAAATCAATAATCAATAATCAATGCATAATCCAAACTCTCTCCCATGAGAAACCCTTATACCCTCCAAAGGTGTGCTTGCTAAAATTAGATTTCCTCAAATTAGAACCTAGGTTTCTTAAATTAGAATTCCTCAAATTATAACTTGGGTCTTAAAATTAGACCAATTCTTAAATTAGAATTAGGGTCTTAAAATTAGACCAACTAATTAATAATTAATAATTAATTAGACCAAATAATTAATATTTGATTAAATCAATCAAATATTAATATCCCCCTTAATTCATATCTAGAAAACCCAAACAAAAAGGCAAGCCCAGCTCCATCAAGACCCTCTATCCATCCCATCAGCCTACGAAGGTCACATAATAGGCTAATCCTCAACTCTGAACATGTCAACTCAAAAGGGGACATGACAATCCGCCCCTCTTGAAATTGCTTTCCCTCAAGCAATCACTAAATGATACACCCATCAATCCACCTAGATCCCAAATGTACTCATGATCTTCCCTGCTATCAATCAATGCAAACTCCATGCCATGTCCATCCCTAGTACTAAGATAAGCACCCAACATCCAATCCATAAATGAAAATCAGCAAGCAACTCAAGTAAACTCCTTACCTAAATAATATCTAAATATGGATTGTGAAGGCTAGAAATAGTCATATCATCATCAACCTGTGACCTGATTGTAACAAAAAGCTGAGTCCCGACCACATGTGATAACTCCTGAACTACACTCACCTCAAGACCAAGATCATCCTCATATCTCTCCTGTGTTAGTGCCAATGTGCACTCATCATTGCACTCTGTCATGTCATGTCGTATGAGCATCTCCATTCGATGAAAAAATATATATCTGAAGCTGTTGCCATGTATTGCCTTAAGAATATGTGTCTTCCCATCAACATCAAAGTGAACCTCCATGTCCTTGAGATGAAGAGTAACTTCCTCAAATGAATGAAGCCACTTCATACCCAAGACTAAGTCTATATCCCCCATGTTCACCACATAATAATTAACTTTGAACTCATAGTTGTTTAAGTGCAATGGGAGGTCTCTAATCATACGCTCACACCTAAGAGTGTGACCATCGGCTACCTTAACTCTGATGCCCTCAAAATCTTTGGTAGTGAGTCCACACTTCTCCACAAATCTAGCATCTATGAAATTATGTGTGGCTCCTGTATCAAGAAGGGTGATGACCTTTTACCCTGCCAAAACTCCATGAAGTCTGAATGACTCATCCAACTGAATGCTGGATAGGCGTGCCTCCTATATTTGAAGCTCTAACTCTACCTCTACCTTAGGCCCTGAAGCCTCTGCCTGTACCCCCTCAGAACTATTCTGCTGTTTGGAATCCTCTGAATTCAAATCCTCATAATATGCCCACATCACACGATTCACCTTGCCCTTAGGCCTCAAAGGACAATCGTGATGGATATCATATGGAACTTTGTAGTATAAGTAAAGCTTCTTCTTGCATAGATCGTTAAGTGCCTCATGATCCAAAGGTGGTGTTGCTGGATTGGTCTTTGAATCATTCTTTACACCTAATTTATCTATGTTGAAATTTGGTCTCTCTGTATCTCCATTGGAGCACTTATGGTCTCTAGATGAAGAAGTACCTCTGGAGTTAAATTTATGGGATGGGGCTGCCATCTCCATACTACGCACCTTCTTCATAGCTACCTATAATGAAGGAGGATCAAAGGCTTTGATCCAACCTCTCAATGGTTCTGTCAATCCATCCATGAAGAGAACTACCAATCTAAACTCAGAAATATTGGGCACCATGACTACCAATCTCTGAAACTCACTAATGAAGGACTCCAAGTTACCTGTTTGTCTCAACTATGCCAGATCTTGAAAGTAAACCTCAGGATCTTTCTTGTCAAACTGCTCAACCAATCTATCCACAAAGTCTTAGTACTCTGTCACCTGGTTATGCTAAAGTGTTACCATACCATGGTACCACCAATCATGTGCTACTCCATCCAAGTGCAAAGTGGCATATTTGATGGCCTTTATCTCTAACATTGGTCTCAATGCCAAAAAGGTGTCAAGCTTATGAACCCAAGCTTGAGCTATCATCTTGCTACTACCATCAAAAGTGGTTAAAGAAAGCTTGCCAGTAGCCTTCTTTAGCTCACTGAATTAAACTCTAGGCCTCCTGTCCTATCTAACTAATATGTAGTGCTCTCTCCTCAGCTAAACAAAATGATCAAAGGATGTCCTCTCTTAAAAATGAGGAGGTAATAAGTCCCACTCATCATTTGCAGCCATGTAAACATCTACAAATGGGGAATTTCCTACCTCTTCCTCTGTTGGTGCTTTTGGTTCCTCTTGAATAAATGTAGGACGTGTAGGTCTATCCACTATTCTGGAGTGGGTCTGCTATGGTCTATGATTAATCATAGCACTCCTGTCATCTCTTTGTTCCCCATTCTATCTATCAAGGGTGTTTATCCCCCTTATCATAGTCATAAGTGCCTGTAGTGTCTGATTCATCTGTTGTTGGCTTGTCATCATAGCATAGTGAAATTCCTTGGTGTCTTGATTAGCATCATACCTATGGCCCCTGGGTGGGCTACCCTCACATCTATCACTCATGATAATTCGCTGCTATTCTAACAACTGGGTACCTTCAAGCAAGGCTCTACTACATGTGTTATACCTATGTGGTCCCAACTCTTGTGGCTACATAAGATTGTCACACCCTCAGGATGGCAGGATTTAGCTCTGATACCACTGTAATATCCCCAATTTCCCCTCAAATCTAAAACTGGATATTTCCCTGGCTATCTCTCTGTATTTTGCTTTTTTAATATTTTGCATGAGTAGAAATGTGATTTTGCAAGATAAATTCAGATAAACAATAAACCACAATAAATCTCTTATCTACCAATAAAATATCTTATCACTTATTTAGATAATTAAAATTACAGTCTTTGCTCATACATATAAAGAATATTAAAATATGATCTAAAAACCCTGATCTTCTACAAATCAAGAAGTTAAGCTTGAATCTGGAAGTCTCAGCCTGCTGTGTCGAATACACAGTTGTCAGCGTCAGTCAATATACTGCCGACATCGGTCACTGTCGGTCCTTTTCTACCGACGTCAGTCTTTAGTCGGCCGATGTTGGTCACTGGGGATCTCTTTCTACCAAGGTTGGTATCTGCGTGGATCTGTACAGACCTGTATATGGAAGATGATATATCTGCCACTGTAAGCTGGTCAACAATAACTTGCCCTTTGATAGATTTTTGTGTGATGATTTGAAGGTAAAATTCCATCAAGAAGATCATCCATTTTCCAATTATATCTCTAGGAATGAATTCTTTGGAGAATAAATGATGAAGTGGATCACAATTTAAAATGACATAATTAGTTTGATAAATCATATAATGATGGAGATTTTTAGATGTGAAGTAGAGAGCAAGATAATAATGTTCTACTTTAGTATAATATTTTTTTAATCAATGAGGCCTTGACTAATATAGTAAATAACATATTCTCTTATAGTATCATCTTGTTTGGAAATCATTACCCAATATAATATGGGATTATAAGAGGTGTATAAGATTAAAGGATGGTCATTAGAAGGTAGTCGAATGATGTACAGAACAAATATTTTTGCCATGAAGCTGTCCTTTCTAGAACATTACATTTTTTAAGAATAGAATTAAAAAAGTAGACACAAAATCCATTTTTTGGATGAACCATCATATTTCCCCAATATTTCCAAGGTAAGTGTGAATGTTTATAATGGAACAAGTAATGGGTATGTTGACTATAACATTGATTTTGGTGGGATCAACATCAATGCCATGAAGAGAAACTAGGAACCCTAAAATTTTACCAAATGTGATGCCAAAGATGCACTTGTATGTGTTAATTCTAACTTTGTATTTTATTAATTGATAAACAATGATAGATATATTAGTGAGGTGTGGTGTGTGACTATTATATTTGGAAATGAGGTCATCAACATAGATTTCCACAATATTATGTAGAAGGTTATGGAAAATATAATTCATGACACATTGTTAAGTGGCTTTAAATTTGTTAAGGCCAAAAGGAATTTTGAAGTGGAAATAGGTTCCCCATTCCTTAGTAAATATTGTTTTATGTTGGTTTTTAGAAAATATGTGAATTTTATTATATCTTGAAAAACTACCCACAAGAAACAACATTTTGTATCTAGCAATTGAATCTATGATGACATATATTAAAGGTAATGGTAATTTATCTTTGGGACATGTGAGGTTAAGGTTTTAGAAATTGATGCATATATGAATGACCATGGTGACTTATTATGAATGGGAAAAATGTTTGATACCCATTAAAAATAGAAAATAGGTTTAATAAACTTGTAATCCAAAAGTTTGATAATTACTGTATGCCATAAGGTGGAAATTTATGTTGTTTTTATTGGATGGGTTTTGCATCTAGGTAAGTGACTATGTTATGTAAAATTATGTTAGGTACAATACTTGGCATATCTTCATATGACCAAGTGAAGGTTTTCAGATACTTATCAAATAATAAACTAAATTTATCATGTTTTATTGTCATGATTTTTTTAGAGATAGTGATGGGTCTTGGACATGATGGTGTACCATATTCTATTCTTGTTGCTTCTTCAATGAGCATAGTATTTCCATCTTGGAATGATATGGAGCATTAGGAAGAAAATAAATAGGATTTTTTTTAGAGTCCAAAATAATAATGAAGTTATTAAAATGAGGATATTTTCATTTTAAGTTTCCAAGTTTATGTTTTTGTCATGGAAGTTGAAGTTCTCTAGCATGGAATAACTCTAGTATGGTTTCATCACTAGGGAGCATGAGTAAGGGTCCATAATATTACACATATACTTAAAGATAAATTATTTTATTGCCATGGTGATCATATTCAAAATGTATCTATTATACATTTGTTGCTTTAACATCAAGGGTAATTTTAGGTGTAGGTGGAATTATTGGTTGAGGTTGATTGGAGTCAACCAGATTGGTAATAGGTGTATTACATTGTGTTTGAGAAGGTGGTTTGGTTGAAGTAAGGTGGATAGCCTCAATGGTATCTATAGGATAATTATAATGAATTAGAGATAGTAGATTGGTTGTTGATAAAAAAAGATATAGATGGTTCTAGAATTTTTGAGATTTCTAGAGGTAAGATTTATTCAACTACCCAAGTGGTATCGAGAAGTGGAGGGTTAATAAGAGCTACATGACCTTCAATTTCTAATTCACTATTAGTTAATATATGAATGACATGGACATAGTGGTTGATGTGATGTATTTTGGCTAATGTTTTTTAATAGTGTTTTATGTCCAAGTCTCATGATTGAGATTGATTCATGATATATTTTTCATCATAGGTGTGGAAAATAGTACATGCATTTGTATCTAGAGGAGCATCAGAAGGAAATATATCAATATCACTAAATTTTTGAGGTGACATTTCAAAGGATCTTGAAATAATATTACCACTCCATATTCATTACATGTGAAGTCATATTTTGCATAATAAACTTTGTGTGCATTAAATTGAGGAGTTAGTTCAATGATCTCATTAACTAGAAGGATGGTATGATCACATGGTAATAAAGGAGGAAGCCATTCTAAAATATAGGGAGGTAACTCAATAGTTTTTTAAGTGTTTTATAATTCATTTGGTTCATCATCATCAAAATCAACAAGAGTGACCTATAAATATAGTGAAGTAACACCCAAAAAAATTAGAATCATTTATCAGAGTACACTTTGGATATGTGATATACCCTCTTGCTAATGCAATGAGACACTTAATGAAATATGAAATAACATGATTGTAACTAAAGGAGGGGAAACTAAGGCAATTCACTAGAGGTAATTATGTATAAAGGGCACTATGGGAAAATGGGTTGTTATTTAGAGTGATTATGGGATTTGAGGCATATCAATGTATGCATACATTGCTATGCCTTGAATGCCATAAGCATTACTCAGTAAGACTTCATATGACCATTTCTTGGTCATTAATCCTAGGTAAATGTGTCACTCTCTTTAGTGGGTTTTAATCCCACATGAGGATGGATATGTTAAATAAAGTATTGGCAAAAGAGATTAGATTTAAGGATTCTAGGTTATGGTTAGATTATTCCAGCATTTACAATACATAAAATACATAAGTACTCAAATTCAGCAATAGATTTAACTTCATAATTTCAGATTTAACATTACTTAACTAAAAAGAAGGAGTATAAGATTATAAAAATATATTACATCATTTATATGAAACATGGATGATTATTCACTTAATCCTTGCCAAATCTAGAGTTTATTTAACTATTAGTTATTGGCATACCCAATTATATAAATAAAGTGTAAGATCTTTAAGTAGTTTATGTAGTTAATCATAAAATCAAAAATTCATCATGAAAGACCATCCCTTATTCCCATACAACTTTTTTTGAGATAAATATCAAGGTAGTAATAATTAATTCCATTAATTCATAATGGAAATCAAAGTTAATAATGAAATTCACTCGAGTGTTAAGATGAGTGGAACACAAATAAAAGGTTACACTCAAGGAACTCTTATAAAATTATGTTGACAGTCATGACAATTTGCCAAGCAAGTTAGTTCAAGGGGGAAAAAAAGAAGCATAATTGTAACCATCATA